>QLOU01000634.1:0-35966 GCA_003313715.1 Russula abietina
TAAAAACTCAAAGAAATTGTTAAGCTGTTCTCCGAGTTTTTCTTCAAGTTTTCCCACAATGAAAACTCTGGTTTGCATGCAGTGTCTGGTTTGAAGCCTTTGTCGCTTTTGAAGAATGTCTGCCTTTTGGATTGTTGTATGATTTACGGGCAAGCAGTGTATGTTTGCCCTCAATATATCTCTGAAGCATCATAATTAGTATTTAAGCCCCTTATACTTGAGTGGCCTGGTCACTCACTGAGCATCCTCAATACTAATACCTTCTATTAACCACATCATAGAGCCTTGTATTCCAGAGGTTGACATTTTGGCATCCAGGAGATTGAGTCTTATCTCTGCCAATGTTGGAGCTTAGAAAGGGTGCCAAAATAATAAGCAGGAGTGCTTTGAGAAAAAAGGACAACCAACCTTTGTTAGTTTGTAGATTATATATATTCAAAGCTTCTCCTCTTTCATTATTAGCTTTTTCTGCCTCTTTGGTCCAAAGTCTCAACTTGTCAGCATCTAAGGCAGAGCTAAGTTCTTCAAATGGTCCTTTCATGGATTCTACTCCGTGAGAAGCGACTTTAAATTTCCTTAATAAAGTCTTTACTGTTATTCAAAGTGAGTTTCCACTTGTATATTTATAATTTAAATACAAGTTTCACTCACCAATTTCCACTAGTTTCTTCCAGTTTGAGTCCCTCATATGATCATCATAAAGCTCTTGACGATGGGCCAAAGTCATTGATCTTGCTAAAGGAGAAATTTTGTTAAAGAATGCCCAAAGAGTTTCCAATATCTCTCCATCAATATGTTCTGCCCCTTTAAAAAATATAAGGCTGAACCTGGAGAAACATTCAGCCTTGTGGGCACTTAGATGGAATTTTCCAACAGTGGGAACCACTTCCAAACCATTGGGCAAGAACAAGCTGGGAGATTTCTCTACCCTGGCCAAGAAATTCTTGTGCCATTGGCAAGCCACGTCATAGGTAATAAGGGCTCTCTGTATCCCATCGGAGTTGTAGGAGATTGCTTGACAAATGGAGTAGTCAATATTTTTTTGCCTTTGAAACCATATAAAAAGTTAGCAAATGTTTGCGTAGAAATATGGAAAAAAATTACTGTTCTCCCTTATAAAAATCCACCACAGAATGGGGAACAAAGCAACCATGATGAGTATAGGCAGTAGCACCCACACCAGTGGCACACAAGTGAGTTTTGTTTGTATTGACATCATTGACAGCCCTATGGACATGAGACCAACTGGAATAGCACAGACTGTGAGACCGATTCTGGTACTCGGTTTATTATATATGGAATATATGGCTGCTTTAGATATCAGATAGATTTGCACGATACTACCATTGTGCACAACTCCTTTCGCAGATACAACTTATTATTACAACATATAGTGACATTACATATCTCCAACACTATCATCTTCTACTGGCACGTGCTCCTGCATATCTGACATTACAGCCACATCCAATCCTGGCTTTTCAACGAGAAAGAATCACTTGCCACTCTTCCACCCTTCTATCACTGGCCTGTAAGGAATCATCGCCACTACTGCATGTATGGTCTTCATGTTAATAAATCTTAGCACACTATCTCCTTCGTATTCACAAGACCATAGTATGTTGGCAGATAAGGATACAAGTGAAGGATCAGGTCTTGAGTACAAGGAGATGAGCACGAGAGCAATCTCCCTGTCTTCCTTGGAGATAAGTATAAAGAAATAGACTTCGGCTAGTCTTATTTCACCATCCAAAACTATCTGAATCGTTATAGTCAACAATAAGATGGAATAATGAACATGTATCTATCAGATAGACAATGATAGATTACCTTGACATTACGCACCATCCTGCACTTCTCAATCGGCCTCTCCTTCTCCTTCCATGCACTGTAGC
The DNA here is from genome assembly GCA_003313715.1 of Russula abietina. Taxonomy (NCBI): domain Eukaryota; kingdom Fungi; phylum Basidiomycota; class Agaricomycetes; order Russulales; family Russulaceae; genus Russula; species Russula abietina. Next base: position 1,896 of record QLOU01000634.1, read on the forward strand.
AGTTTTGCCCAGTAGGGAGTCGGAGCTTTGCCCATTGCCGTACAAAGATCTCTGATCCATATCCAATAGTAGGCTGGTATTTGCACAAGGCATCTGCTTTACAATTTCACAGAGGGTGTGCATATTTTTCGCAAGCACGAAGTAATACAAAGCCATTGCCAAGATTTTTGGCCATAAGGGGTATGCATTCCTCGGCAGCTCCATCCAGATCAGGAATCAATGCCTTGAGCACATTGACATGAGCCCACCTAATTCCACGTTGAGACAAATTGGAAAACAGGTTTGAATGTTGCTTGATCTCTTCTCCTAAGTTACTGATTGTGCATTTGAGGGTCCATTGTGAGGAACAGACAGGTGGCCCAAGACAGATTACCTCTCATGGCAGATGGACCAAGGAGTGCATATACAGCCACACAAAGTGAATCCAAGTAGGTAAATGCTGGCAATAGATCATCTCAAATTCTTGTGCAAAGGAATAAAGAGCCAGTAACACCTCACAAACATTGGTTGAACTGATCTTGTGCTGATTCATGAGTCACATACTGAAGACAAGCTTGCAGTAGTTGGTGTAATACACATCTGTGAGGATACCTAAGAAAAGACCAGGACTAAGGCCATAAAGATAGAGTAAAAATTCCCAGGCCTTGTATCCACTTGCTAGTTTTTCTGCAATGTTATGAGGGGGACAATCAAAGGAACTTGGGAGGTGATGCAAGCAATCGGCAATGGCTTTGCCATGCTGCTGCCACATATTCCCTTGCAATACAGCCCAGTTCCAGGAATTCTTAGTGTTAGGCTTTGTGCAATCAATGGTGCCATGTCAGAGACTTATCATTAAATCTGAGAGATTGAGTGCCCCAAGGTGCATGATATCTGATCCCGCGGATCTAGGCAACCCAAGAGTAGAGGCTGGATCGAGAGCAGAAAAGATAGAGGGCTTAGATATTCCTGTATCTAAGCATCTGGCTCGATACTGAGCCTCTGTGTGTGATCCAACCAGATCAGAGAGGTTCAGATGATATCTCACATGTGATGGTTCTGAGAGCTCTCTGATATCGATATCTGGGTGCGTACAACCAACTATGTTGTAGTCCATTGGCCTCAGGAGTGCGAGAAAGTAGTGTTTTCCCTGTAATTCGCGCCACCCAAAAAGACCACAGTACAGATGACATCCATGCTTGCCATGATAGCCTACCAGACCTGTTATGTACATCATGCCAGGTCCATCTGTGGTGAGCACAGCAAGAAATACTTTAAATTGAACTTTGCGCTGCAAGATAGCATCCCAAATATTGAGTCATTCTTTCTGGATGGCCACTAGGTGCTGCAGACCTGGAAACAAGAAGGAGTTGATGTTCTTGGGGTTGTTTGGCCCAGGAATAAAGCCTCCTATGAATACATGCTCCTTCTTATAGCGTCGATCAGGAGCGAGATTCATGAGTACCCAGATGTATATCTAGCAAGCAGAGGCCTTCTTCGCATATAATTGAGCACCATTGATCAAGAACATAAGAACTATATTGTCCTCTTCTATGCAGCCATCCTGGAACACCTCTATGAGATCGGATCCATGAAGGATGTCACTGTATTCTTCCAATCCGTGATTGCTTTCTACAATTGAGAGTATACACAATCTTTCTTCGCATAGATAGTGTGCGTGTAATGCACTTTCAGGCTCTCGATACAGCGCCTGGATTTGTGGACCGACTGGGATCGTGTGGAACTCCTGATGGGGTATCTTATCTTGCCTGTTGCTGGATGCAAGCCAGAACTGATTGTATTGAGGTTCAGAGCAGATAGGGCAGGCCTCCTTGTCCTGGAAGGGGCCAGTATACGCAATACACGAGTTGATGCACATGTGGTGCACCATGGATTTGATCCCAGTAAGATCGATGACAAGATGCTTGGTCTTATAGTAGCTGGGCACCTCTGTGTCTGGGAAGCGGTGCAATATAGCAGTGCAATTTCTCTCGTACGTGGCCTTAAATGGATTCACTAGATACAGATCGATTGTGAGCCACAAATCCTCGTCACTAGAGAGTCTAGGTCGTCTGTGAAGAGGATTTTTAAGGCACTTGAGTCCCTCTGATGATAAGCCCGAAGTCCGATCAGAAAGTGTAGCGTCCCGAAGAGCTTTGACAAAGTTGGCACACAGTTGAAGAGTACTAAGATGGATTGTATTTTGGAGCCAGAGATCCTTGACATTGCCCAGAGGGATCTCAGAAAAATTGTGCGTGGGATGTCCTAGATCAGATACTGAATGCATCACCCCGGCACAAGCACCAGGGTCAGTAGAGGGGTTTGGAATCTCACATTAGTAAATCCTGGATTATCTACATAGTTCTATATAGTATTATGATAGGTCCATAGAGCCCATAGAGCCCATAGACACGTCTATATTCTATGTAGCACTATGATAGTTGACATGTACTATGGTAGTTCTATGTAGACTATTAGTCATAACTAAAAAAAATTCTTATTCTTATTTTTATTACTATTATTTATTATCTTATCTTATCTAATCTATTATCTAATCTAATTTTTATCGAATTATTTATTATTTACTATCTTATTTATTATTTTTATCTTATCTTAATCTATTATCCATCTTATCTACTTAACTTTGAGAAATTTTAACTTAGAAAATTTTGCCAATTTGGTGATTTGAACCAACAGCCTGTCTAGTCAAATGTCCAGCAGTGCTTTTGACCACTACATCAACTGGGCAAACATATATTAAGGTGCTTAATCATATTTTAATAGCTACTTTGATTTGCGCTCAGCTAAGAAAAGAAAGCACAATAACTGCTTAAATAAATTAGGTAAAATCACGAAAATATTTATACAAATAGAATGTACTAATGGCTAAAAGATTACTTAAAACACTATTTTGATAAGTGTAGCCATTCACAAGTTATTGATCTATATAATATAACTTTTTTTTGTAATATAATACTAGTTCTATAACCCTTTATGAAATCTACAGCCTCTACAAGTCTATGACATATAGGACACTTTAGTAACTATAGCATCTATGATTCTCTATGGAGTCTACCACCTCTACCAGTCTATGACACATAGGACACTTTAGTAACTATAATATCTATAATTTTTTATGAAATCTACCACCTCTATCAGTCTATGGCACAATGACACTACAGTAACTATAGTGTCTATGGCTTGCTATGGCTTACTACAGCTCTATGACATTTTCCAGGGTTTACTGATACAGCAGGGGGAGTTGGAAAGGAATCCAGGATTCCAGGTCTAGAGATAGGATTAAATTTATCGTAATCATGTGTATCAAGCTGCACAGATGGATCTATAGGTAGGTCAAAGGGGGGGGAGCATCATCCTATTGCAAATCAATCAGTGTCCTCAAATACACTGATTTGTGGTTAGATCGATGGCTACATCGATATTATCGCAGTTTCCACCAGCCTCTGATAGACACATTCATTTGTTTTGAGATCTCAGTATTCGGAGGCGATGGGTGCACAATAACCAGATGTTGACTTAGGAACGTCTGCATGTCTAGCAAAAATGTGGATAGAGGATCACAATGTTTCTTGTGCTCGTAGTATGTGATTTTGCTGACTTTTCTTGGCACTCCCTTGCATCTTTCTTGACAGCTGCAGTAAAATTCTGATTTCAACATATTGTGGAGCTTAATCAAAGTTAACTGTGGCGGAGACAAGAGAATTGTTGTAAGGAGATGAGTGTGATGCTATGCACGCATATTGTCTTACGAGAATATATGCTATGTTCGCGCACAGGTCATCGGGCCACCAGAGATCTGACAGAGCCAGATCTAATAGGGAGGCCCACAATGGCCTATGTGTAAGAGGCGTTAAATATATTATGTGTGCGTAAGCATGATAATAGTGATTGTACTAATATTGCGTTAATCTTGGCCCATTTTTATTCGTTTCACTTAGATTTCATTCATTCAATTTCAAATTAAATAAATTTATTTAATATTTTTCTATCTAATTCCAAGTAATTCGATCTGGTTTGATTTGCTTCGCACCACTTTTTGCTGGGTATAATCCCCAATGTACCCAATTTTATTTACAGCCCAATGACTGGAAACACGACTCTCTAAAGGCATCTCTATGCTGTGCATGCTAAGGACCTGGGCATCCTTGCAGTTGTATAATCAGGTGAGTCTTGACACTCAGTTAATTCAAGACAGCTCTTGATAACGAGTGCCCTTCCTATAACAAGGCCAGTTCTCAGCATATTTTGCCATGTAAATTTGGTTTATTCTAAGCAGTTAGTTTATGACCATTACTAATCTCTCGCATTCGTACTATATGTCACTTCTTATTCAATATGGTGTGATCGATCTGAGTATTCCTTGAGTTATTGAATCGTGTGATTCACATGAACATGTTCACATATGCAATTCAATTTATGACTTGAGTGAGAGCAACATGTACATGTGCTACTACCCCTCACTTGCGTGCTCGCCAATGTAATGCTCACCAATTCAAATTGGATTTACCATCTCTGCCCGCATCCTTACTTTCCAAGTCCTCATCTCATCTTCATTATCCCATTCACTTGCACTCAGTATTCTAAAAAAAATACTGTATTCAATGCCGGAACTGCAATTTTACAATACCACATTTTCATTTGAGTCGTTTGACTTATCCTTTTCCAAATGCATGCCAGCAGACAGACCATGTTGGCCTGTCCAATGTCAATGGATAGAATTTATTGAATTAGTTTAGTGCCTTTTTGTGGAGTGCCCTTGGGTAGCACAAGTCTCTAAACTACCACCATTTGGGATTTAAAACCATATCCCCCATTCTATCCATTTTCTATTTCTCCATTTCTCACAACCCTTGTTCTCACTAATCCTTTGTTTTCTCTTTGTGTCATGGGTCTGTGCAAGACAAATAAGTGTCTTAGGCCATCATCAGTGGCTGCACCTGCAGCTGTAGTACGACCCAATGCCAAGAATGCTCCTCGTTGCTCAAGGACACATCCTGTCGGCTCATCTTCAACCCAAGAGATAACCTGGCCTTTTACATACCTTGAGTCTTGAGACTTACTAGTTATTCTAGGCAGCTACCACCCAACATTAGTAAATCCTAGGTCATCTACATAGTTCTATATAATACTATGAAAAACTCATAGAGCCTATAGAGCCCATAGACACATCTATGTTCTATATAACACTATAATAGTTGACATATACTATGATAGTTCTATATAAACTATTAGTCATTATAAAAAAAATTCTTATTCTTATTTTTATTACTATTATTTATTATTTTATTTTATCTTATCTAATCTATTATCTAATCTAATTTTTATCGAATTATTTATTATTTACTATCTTATTTATTATTTTTATCTTATCTTAATTTATTATCCATCTTATCTACTTAACTTTGAGAAATTTTAACTTAGAAAATTTTACCAACTTGGTAATTTGAACCAACAGCCTGCCCAGTTAAATGCCTGACAGTGCTTTTGACCACTACACCAATTGGGCAAACATATGTTAAGGTGCTTAATTATATTTTAATAGCTACTTTGATTTATGCTCAACTAAGAAAAGAAAGCACAATAACTACTTAAATAAATTAGGTAAAATCACGAAAATATTTATACAAATAGAATGTACTAATGGCTAAAAGATTACTTAAGACACTATTTTGATAAGTGTAGCCATTTACAAGTTATTGATCTATATAATATAACTTTTTTCGTAATATAATACTAGTTCTATCTATAACCCTCTATAAAATCTACAGCCTCTACAAGTTTATAACATATAGGACACTTTAGTAACTATAGCATCTATGATTCTCTATAGAGTCTATCACCTCTACCAATTTATGGCACATAGGACACTTTAGTAACTATAACATCTATAATCTTCTATAAAGTCTACCACCTCTATTAGTCTATAACACAATGACACTATAGTAACTATAGTGTCTATGGCTTGCTATGGCTTACTATAGCTCTATAACATTTTTCAGGGTTTACTAATGAACTTGATCCAGTTATTAGTGATAAAGGATTTGACTTTCAAGGGATAAACAATGATGATAGGATATCTGACACATCTGGTCCTCCAGGCCTCTTGCCTGAGCATTCCCAACAAGCTGATGCTTTCAGCAGGCCAATCAAGATGGGAAGAAATGTCGCCCTCAATCTTATGCATTTCTTCACTGGTGTCAATTTTTCTTAAGGCAAGTATTTTTTGAAGTCAAAGGAAAAAGTGCCTTTACAAAAAATCTGCAAGCTATGCTTGTATGTACAAACTTTCTTATATCTATTCTGCATTCTTACAATAAGCAGCAATAAGTATGGCACCAATATATCTATAATCTCCAATGATGTATCCAATTACATCTATAGGCCAAAAACTGAAAACACGAATCTCCAAAGGCATTTCTACTCACAACACACTAAGGAGTACAATGATGCAGTTGTCAAGCATAAATGGGCATTTAAACTAATGACCCAAATTAGTGCAACCACCCACAATGCCTGTAAAACATGCAACTCTGAGCTTCTACCATTCTCACTAGTGGCATTCCTAGAGCATCTTGTTCGCTTCGTAGTTGCAAATGATCAGGTGAGCCCTAAAGATCTCTGGCTCTTTCACACTCACAAGTCTTCAGTCAATTTATGTTGTAGAATGCCCTGAATTCTGACAGTTGTGTATGGTACTTTACAATGATCTCATCGATGCCGACATCTCTAGCCATGATAAAATGACGAAAGTTATCATTAGTCAATGGGGGGATGTGGTTGAACAGTTGAAATTGGACTTTTCTGTGTGTATTGTCATTTGTCTTTCCACTTTATTAACTGTCTTCAGTCATAGAAATTCTGCAGGTGGATCAGTTTTACTTTAGATGTCTGATCAAGTGTGAACCTGCAGTCCTACTTAGCATTAACTGCCTATTGGATCTCTTGTGATCCGTCAAATGAACACCTCATACTCAAAGCTGCACTTATTGGGTTTCATTGCCTCGAGAAGAAATACACAGGTGCTAATATAGCAAAAAGTATCCTATACCTACTTAATTGGGCTGACATTACACTCAAGATATGTATTTCATATGATATCTATCTGCACGACTGGCATACTCTTTTGTAAATTGGCCACTTTACCCTTGACAATGCTAAGAATAATGCTACAACCATAAAAGGGCTTCAGGGTCTGCTTGCCAAATATGAGATGGCCATTACAATCAACTTCGATCACATTAAACATTGTATCTGGTATTATGCACACATCATTAACATTTGTTCTTTCCACATCATTTCATCAATAATGTTTGTTTCCAAGCAGTATCTCTCCAAACTCAAAGTTCCCACTAATTCAAACTGCATGTTTTGCAATAACTCTGAGAATGAATTAGATCAGAATGGCATTGATTTCGAGGATGATATTGTTGATGAGTTGAAATTGGATGACTGGTACAATAACAATAACAATTCTAATCTTAAAAAATGGTTTGCAAGCTTCAAATATTATCCCCTCAAGCAAGCTCACAGACTTATTGGATTTTTACACTCTTCAGACTACAGTGCTTTGCATAATGATCTGGACAGGTGGTTTCACACCAGTGAGTTTATACATGTTTGTTCCCCCCAAACAGTGACTGTCACGCTCGCAATAATCTTCAAGTTCGCATTTCTCACTGCCACTACCCTTATACCTCCTATGCCCACCACTACAGCCACCACTACAGCCAATTTGTATGCATGGCTAGCAGGCGCAACAATCCTACATGCAGCATCTCACCACTAAGTCCTGCCAGTCCATCATTCTGAGTTCTGCTTGTGTGTCACCTACATGGAGTGCTGGTGTCTGTTATGATACAATATGAGACAAACATTGAGATTTTGGGATGAGATGAGCAGAAACAAACAAGAACCCACTGAAAATAGCCACTCTGATAATATTGGCCCATTCAATCACTTGATGCAGACATGATGCAATATGCAAAGGAAACTCAACATTGGGCAGATGCTGGGTGCAGTGAAACCCGTCTGGCAAAGGAAGTCTTCTCGGCATATGCATGCAAAGTCCATTTAATTCCATAGACATCTGCAAAATGACATCTGCGGTGTCATCCGTCAGGTTGTATGAATATGCACGAGACCAGGCCAAATCACTGGAAGATAGGGGAGATGTCAGCTTTGACAGTGTTTGGAGTACTGTAGATCCATTTGTGTTATCGTCGAGGAAGAGAAGGAACGGTTCCTCTCGGAGTTTTGATCCTCTGAGGAGACGGCGTCTCAGGAATGGGACTAGTTAGCTAGATGAAAGGGATGGTAAGACGGATGATAATGAACAGCAGAAGTGAGTGCACCCACAGGTAATGGGTGTCACGTCATTGTCTGAACTTGAGCGGTGTTGAGTGCTAGAACCATTGCACAATTCGTTCTTGAAGCTTGAAGCTTGAATCTTAAAGCTCTGCGGAGGCTGCAACAGGAATGAATAGTCACATGTGACAGAGTGTCACTGTTTGGGGGGAACAAATATGTACAAACTTAATGGCACGAAACTACAACGTCCGGATCATTATGCAAAGCACTGTAGTACAGGGAACAATTTAGTAATTTCATCTGCACTGGGAACAAATGAGCTTGGTTTACTAGGAAGGATAGCCAGGGCAAACATGTTCCGATCCAAATTGTTGATCGTCAACTTCTGAGGGATGTGAAAACAAGATGGGACTTAGTTTATTTGATGCTGGAGTATCTAAAAGACCTTCGTTTGGTTAGATCACCTCAGCAACTTGACAGTGTCATAGCAGAGACTAATTAAATATTTAATGTAGACTATTGATTGGTTTTTTGACACCAACCTCGTTGAATTCTTTTATTTGAAGCTATCAGACCTTGATTAGTATATTTTTGACATTACAAAATTTTCCAAGCGATAATTGAATATGATAAGATCTAATTATGTGTATCATGGTCATCATGATTATTAGTCATAATAAGTCTGATTAGATAAGATAGTGACTGGGCTTTTTTATAGGCATATCCATCATTTTGTATTGGGACCATTGAATATGGTCAACATGTACAGTTACTATAGTATTTGATCAATCTTATTCTGGCTGATTGTACTTAATTATGCTTATTATACATAAATATATTAATTAGATATGATAGTGACAGGAATTTTTTGTAGCATGTCCATCATTCTGTATTAAAATTTCTGAGTATGATGCTATTTGATGTAGCCTGATCATATTGATCATTTCAACCTCAGCTATCCAATACCTACACTCTCAGATGCACCTAGGAAGTGTCCAGCCTTTATGCTTGTCTTCAAGATTATTTGTGACAACACTTATTTCAACAATTTGTGGTCTACTGTACTTCGGCATGCTTCTCTTGTTCTCCAACATCTTAAGGCCCTTTTTTCCTGCTGCTGAGGGGTCTTATGCTCGCCTCCAAGATTGTTTGTGATAATACTTATTTTAACAAGTTATCTGCATTCATTCATGACATTTGTGCTACATCATATCTTCAACACCTCACCTGTTTTCCTGCTGCTAAGAGGTCTTATTCTATGTCTTATTTCTAGCTGCTAAAGTCTTATCCTTGCTGCTAAGAGACTTATCCTCTCCACTAAGAGAACTTATCCCCACCACTAAGAGCACTTATTCCTACCACTAAGGGGACTTATTCCTACTGCTAAGGAAACTTATCTCCACCACTAATGATACACTCTGTAAGGCGTTCAGGCGTTAGCCAGATCTGAGTTTGACTTGTACAAGACTGGTTTGATCGTTGAGTGACTTGGTTGACCATAACACGAGCACTCAATTCTACAGTGGGTCAAAAAACTGTCCCAATGTTTGGCTATTTTAGAAAGAGTGAGTTGTAACAAATTAAATAAATTACATAATAATCTGAAAATAATATATATTATATTTTAACATCTTGGCTTTCGAACAAGCCCAAGGTCATGTGATTCAGATTAGAATTGATGTAATGGCAAGTGAAATAAAACACCCTATCATTGGGACAGTTTTTTGACCCTCTATTATTTCACCAATATACCCTTTATTTTGACCCAGGTCACTATAAGACCAAGTCTAAAATTTACCAACAAGGTCATGTGACTTTGGTTCTACAAGTCTGATGCACTGGATTTGCTTCAATCACCTTATTTTCTCTCTATAACCCCTATATACCCTATAATCTTTGCTTGATGTTTTTTGGTTATTTTTCTTATTTATAAAGGCTATCCAGTATATCAAATCTAGTCTACATACACTCTAGACAAGTCTACTATTGATAAAAGCAAGAATAAAACTAATTAGAATAAAGAAAATAGCAAAAAAAGCCACTTTACAATGTAATTAATAGTGTAATCTTACGTTAAATTACTACTAGGAAACTCAATAATGCTGTTAAGGCCACTAAATCTATACAATATTATTACCAATCCAGTGTACCTTCAAACAGTTAAAAATATACTTGTAATAATCAATGTTTGCTCTACTATTAATACAAATAGTCTCTATATTAGAGGCAATATTAAAAAAATTGTCTTAATTTGTGTAATGTCATGGAAATTAAACTGTTTAAAATCAAAAAAGAGGTTTTATAGTTATATTAAACTAAACTAAACAGAATTGGGTCAATAAAAAGGTCTATATTTAAAGATAGAAAAAATATGGCTTTAAAACATAACTATCTTACTTGCTATTAAATGTAAAGAAGGAAATAATTTTGTGACATAATAATATATGGGTTGGAATAGATCAAAATAATGTTGAGATTGGATTTAGTGGCCTTAACAACATTATTGAGTTTTCTAGTAGTAATTTAATATAAGATTACACTATTAATTGCATCGTAAAGTGGCTTTTTTTACTATTTTCTTTATTTTATTCTTGCTTTTATCAATAGTAGACTTGTCTAGAGTGTATATAGACTAGATTTAATATACTGAATAGCCTTTATAAATAAGAAAAATAACCAAAAAGTGCCAAGCAAAGATTATAGAGTATATAGGGGTTATAGAGAGAAAATAAGGTAATTGAAACAAATTCAGTGCATCAGACTTGTAGAACCAAAGTCACATGACCTTGTTGGTAAATTTTAGACTTGGTCTTATAGTGACCTGGGTCAAAATAAAGGGTATATTGGTGAAATAATAGAGGGTCAAAAAACTGTCCCAATGATAGGGTGTTTTATTTCACTTGCCATTACATCAATTCTAATCTGAATCACATGACCTTGGGCTTGTTCGAAAGCCAAGATGTTAAAATATAATATATATTATTTTCAGATTATTATGTAATTTATTTAATTTGTTACAACTCACTCTTTCTAAAATAGCCAAACATTGGAACAGTTTTTTGACCCACTGTATAGACTTCAATAACTGCATTAAGAAGCCTTCTAGAAGATGTGATAAAACATCTTCTTAGTTTCTTGTTAACACCGCTTATTACTAAGCATGGGAAGATTGGAATTGTTTAGGAACGAGTAGAATAGTTTTATAGAATGAAAAGTGTCTTTGGAGCGTTTAAGAAGCACAGAATATGATTCAAGAGAAGTCTGGGGCTTTTCCGGTAGCAATTACAGGGCTATTTATACTCGAAACGAATGAAATCTATCAAGCAAAACCAAATAGGGCCAAAAGCGTGATATTGTGGACACCTCTACTCACTCCCTTTCGCATTTTGGACATATTTCCACCATAGAGCTCATTATTCCTTCTATAGGGAGTGGTGATGTCTTGAAAGACATTCTTGAGCGTATATAGTAATGAAATGTGAAGTTGAATGGCTTTGTAGACTTTTAAGGAAACTTTTTGCGAATCAGAGGTGGTTCCTTTTTGTTGTTGCTAAACTTGTAACAGGGTTCTGCGAATTAGAAGTCCTTGTTTCGTGCGGCAGCAACTTGGTCAACAAAGCCATTTTGTAACGTATTGAGTAACTGTATGGAATCAAGATATCGATAGACAGATCTCCCAGATGCATATAGTAACAGAAACACAAGGCAGACATCTTGAGGCACACTTGTATTGTAAAGCAGATAACTTGTAAAGTAACAGACAACAAGGCGAGCGAGAATGGCATCGTATAGTAGCAGACAGAGACAAATGTGGACAAGAACTGGGTGATGGACAGACCGTTCATCACACAGTTCTAATTGGGACTCATCACTAAAGGTCCAATAGGTCTGGGTCTAGAGCATATGGTCGACGAGTCACTATATCAGTCCATGAGTCAACACAATTGCACATAGCGAGAGCAGAATCAAAGAGAGAACAGAATAACCATGTCTGTCCAGCGAACGTGCTTTGGTAAACAGTTAAGGCTCTTTCATCCAGTGACTCACTGTCTGATAACAACTAAGAGGACTGTTACGAACGGACTCTTCGTAATGCACATAGCAGCTTATCACAAGGTGACTACTGTGCGGCTTGGATCTAGAGTATAGAGATTAGATCGACGTACACAGATACCTTAGTGTAACGATCTAAATAGCTAGCTTAATCCGAAGCTAGATCGTATAGCAGACTCTTATCTAAGAGCGCGAAGGGCTAGGAGTAGACTCTAGGAGTCTGAGCGTGTTAAGCAGCAGCAGATAGTTTATAGTCCTGATTCTACAACGAGAATTGGCAGTGCATTAAGCAGCTAAGTATATTCTCATACAAGACCAAGTCTGGCTTGTCTCGCTGCAACTACTGAATTTATATACACAGGGAATGACTCATTCTAGCGAGAGAATAAGTCTACAATGGTGCGATCTGTAGACTAATAGATAGCAAAGAATAGAGTGATGCGTACACAAGTATTGTGCAACACGTGAGTGCATAATGTGCAGTGATGATACAATAGTGATGCAAGTATGGCATGTGGGAAAGCTACTTGCCTGAATGAGTAATTATCGCGTGCTACGAAAGAATAGCGATCAATAGTAATGCGATCATTAAGTGATCCATCACTTTAGGAAGTCCGGTAACAAGCGGTCTAGTAATACACATATAGTACAAATCAGGTAATAAGTAAGGTATGTAGGCGCTAGACGCTTAGACATGAAATGGAGCATAACAGGGACTTATTCCCACTGCTAAGGGGACTTACTCCATGGCTTGACAAGTCGTGAGGTGAGGATTATGTAAACTGCTCATTTTATTATAAAGTATAGAGGTTACAGGTTGTGGGCAATTTAAAATTATTTTATGAAGGTTAGATAAGATGGATGCAATATGTCTAAGTTCACCACTATTAAAAGGGCTTGGCATAGTTGGATTGATAGATAAACAATCACCTGGGATCAGTGAAGATTATCGCTTGATAGGATTAAAAGGCGGTATATTTGGTGGCTGGTTAATTGTGGCATCTCCTTTATCATACTATTGCTTATTAGTATTTTATGAAAGAAAATAAATAATGAAACTTATAATTGTGTGAGCCCATTTTTTGATTATATGTAGTATAAGAGTGAGAGAAGTATTGTTAGAATAGATATATGCACATGAATTATTATGGTCATTGTCCCATTTCTTCTTGAGAAACATGTAGAAGTATATCAATTGCTTCTCAAAATTAGTTAGCCCAGTGACTTGTTGCTCATCCTATAATGACATATTGTTATTACAAAGCAGGTTTTATCACAAAAAAACTTGTATCTCACCTTTTTTATCATTTGCTACTAATGAGTTTTCTCCATTTTTACTAGCATTTCACTATTTATAAAGATTAGCTGTCTAAAATAACTTGTAAAAATGATGCTTGAGTGAATTTACAACTCATCTATAAGAATTTCAAATTGTTTTCATATTTACTAGAATCTTGATCTTATTTGGCTCATAGGTAGCTAAACTAGCAATTATCTCATAATAATCATTGGCATTTTTTACATTAATAGCATTTCACTCACTAGACAAAAATAATATGTAAATTTGGCAATAATATTCAAAACTAGAAGATGTATGCTTTTGATACTGAATAGAGATACTTGAAACTGAACCTCTTCCATTCTATAACTTTATAACTAGTGTTTTATCCATGCTCTATAAATAAATATTGAAGAAATTTTAAATGATTGTTTGAAGCGAGTGTGAAGGTGATTTTCTTGGTTTTCTTAGCTTTGAATTCTATCTTCTTCTTGTTTTTCCCACCACTGGCTATTGTCTTATTAGAAGTATAAATAGTAAGTTAAATGATAAGCTTGATTTTATAGCTAAGAGAAGCATGGTCCTTTTCATTAGACATAATAACAGAAAAATGAGTAAAAACAGAACAGAAAAAAAAATTACACAAGCTTAGGATCCTGGGGTCTTGATTTGTAATAAGGCACTTAGAATTTTATTTTTTTTGCAATTCTACATATTTATATAAGATGCTGTAAGACAATATTTCTCTTTAAATGGACAGCTTTAGATGTTGCCTCCAGATTCTCCAGCTTCTGTAGGCCCAAAGGCCTAACCAATCCAAAACACCATGTTGCAGAACAACAGGTTCTTATATTTATCTACCTATCGCCATTCAAACATTGCCCTAGCATTGGCAGGCATAACCTATCTTAGTATATTCACCTCGATATAAAATAAAATAAGCAGATACTATATAATGGAAAAAAAATAAAGATACTCACCAAAGGTATAAAGCCATTCTCCATCCATACAAGTAATTTATGAATAATATTAGTAAAGTTGAAAGGCATTTTAGAGCCTGTAGAGGGATAGACAATGTCAAAGAGTATGAATTGTATGTATAGGAATGTGGGAGTTGAAAGTGATAGCATGTGTATGTGTAACTACATATAGGACATAACATGGTGTACAAGTGCTCATATTAGCGTGCCCCATGTATACATTAGCTTACTGAGCTTGTTTATAACTACTCTTTTTCTTTACATCTCTTATAAGAACTAATATTCTTCATTCCACCTATCTTTACCTATTTTCTTACTTCAATTGTGTTTCTTGCTTCTGATATATAAGTTTACACACCTGTAGGATAGGCTATAGTTGTTGTCCTTTCCTTTCTACCCAGTTATAATAGTCTGACCCTTATCTCCAATTATGTAGTCAATCCCATGTACTTCTATCTCTCCATTTTGACCTCTTTATTTTTCAATTTAGTTTGTTGCCTCAGGCTAAAGCTAGGTAATTGGGAGTCTTGTGCCATTAGAGCCGACTTTCCTAAACTTCCAAGTTAAGTTCATTCTATTTAGAGCATCCTGTAGATGCTTTCTTCCTGCCTTTTCTCATCTATTACACTTATCTGTGCTTTTCAAGGCAATGTTTCGCCTTGATTCTCACATGCTCAATAAAATTTATGACATTTCTCAGACTTTGAAAATAAAATAAAAATCATTGGTAAGTGGCAATATTTTTTATTAATAGGTCTTTTATGAGTTTGCATTATTGATTTACTATAGGACTTGTCCTCCTTCAAGCAATATAATTTCAATGGCATATATTTGAACAGTTTTGTCCAGTCTGCTTTCAATGATCACTTTCTGGGCAAATTCTCTATCCTTCCTTTCATAATAATGTTTGTGTTTATCATGTTCTGACCATGTATATTATGAAAAAGGTTCTATTATTGAAAGTAATTGTATTAAAAAAAATATTTTATAAGCCTTAGTCAACTATTAAAAGGCTATATAATTGAGAATAAAATTATTATATTTAATTAAAAGGGTCAAAAGTATTGCAAGAGATTAAAAGGCTCAAAAAATTTTGTTAACTTATAATGAAATATAAGAGCTAGCTTTAGTCATTTGATAAAATTACAATACTAAATAGATGTCATTATAATGTTATATATGTATGTTGAAAGGCTATATTCATGTATTATGAAAAAGGTCCTACTATTGAAAGGAATTATATTATTTAAAAAAAAAATAAGCCTTAGTTAACTATTAAAAGGCTATACAATATAATTGAGGATAAAATTATATGTAAACCAATAATTTATAAATGGCTACACTTATCAAATTAATATCTTAAGTAATTTTTTAGCCATTAGTATATTTTATTTGTATAAATATTTTTGTAATTTTATCTAATTTATTTGAGCAGTTATTGCACTTTCTTTTTTTAGTTGAGCGTAAATTAAAATAGCTATTAAAATACAGTTAAGCACCTTATTATATTTGGCCCAATTATTACAGTAGTCAATAGCACTGTCAAACATATGACTGAGGTAGACTGCTAATTCAAATTACTAATTTGGCAAAATTTTTCAAAGTTAAAATTTCTCCAAGTCAAGTAGATAAGATAAATAATAGATTAAGAGATAGAGATAAAAGATAAGATTATAAATTATAAATAATTCAATAAAAATTAAATTAGATAATATTGAACTATTTTGATTGGATGCTATAAAGTGTGACAGTGTGACACCAGCAGTACTTAGACCATAAAGGGCAATAGGCCATGACTGGTCTATGACATATGATAGGGCCAAAAATTAGGCTATATTTGGAATTTTAGACAGATTAGCCTGCTTGTCACTTACTCACTCAGCAAGCAAATTCAAAGTCTTTCTGCCCTTACAGCCATTTTATTTCCCTCTTTACTCCAATCACTCTAACCTCTTTTGGCCTTTAAATAACAGCAATTAGCATTAGCCACAACTATGTAACAGCAGCATGCTTTTAAAAGGCTCAGATATTTTTTTTTCCCTTGTCTCTTAGTTACTAACATTTTTTTTTGACACACTTTACACATTCGGTGTGGCGTTGACACATATTCTGGCATCCAACAATGGTCTTACAAGCTTGGACATCAAAGAGTATATTTAAGCAGTTTCATTGCCTGTCTTAGGCTAAACTTTCTCTTTTGTACGACTATATCTTTGCTGCCTGCCCAGCAAAGATTCAAGCTGATCCAAGCTGCCAAGGTAATGTGTTATCATGCAAGAATCATGAGTGTAGGATCATGAATTGAATCGTGAATTGATCACATTATTGATGCCCTTGAGCATCTAATGGACCTTAAAGCTATGTTGCAGCTGTATTTCAGACTTTACAGCCTTGTTAATATACAATACTAGGATTTAATTGTGGCTTGATACTTTACAAGCTAGACTTGGTCTTGTATGAGAATATACTTAGCTGCTTAATATGCTACCAATTCTCGTTGTAGAATCAGGACTATAAATCCCTCTACTGCTGCTTAATGCACTCAGACCCCTAGAGTCTACTTCTAGCCCTTCACACTCTTAGATAAGAGTCTGCTATACGATTTAGCTTCAGATTAAGCTAGCTACTTAGATCGTTACACTAAGGTAGTTGTATATGTTAATTTAATCTCTATACTCTAGATCCAAGCCACACAGTAGTCACCCCTGTGATAATTATAAGCTGCTGTGTGCATTACAAAGGGTCCATTTATAACATAAGACCAAGTCTTATCACTCAGAAGACAACCGTCTCATCAATAGACACAATTTTAACGTATCTAGACCGAGTCTAAACCAATCTACAAATCCCAAGGCCCTCAACACTGAAGGCCTTGAACAGAAGTCAACATGGCATCGTTAGCATGACTGCTTGACCCAAATTGCCCAAATCAACTTTCTAAAGTCAATAAAAGAACTTTGCACGACCTACCACTACATGTCATAGCCGAGGAGCTCACCTGCACTTTCTGTCTAGTTCCTATCTTTGGCCACATGAATCACGGTGCTACCGCATGCCTCAAGGCTATAGTCAAGGGTACTCCTTCACTCGACCCGATAATGCCCTTCATGTGCTGGCTTAAGCCCTCACTACACCATTTCGGACACTCAATTTCCAGGATATTTCCCATTTCAAGGCACTGACAAAGATTGCTAAGGTGCAAGTTGAGAACGTTGCCTGTTTGGTGCAGGTATAGAAAGTGTGAGTTGGAGCTTCACTCTAACATCCACCAATGGTGCAAAGTTATGGATCTCACTATGTTCGTCCCCCCATCATTGTGTTTGACATCTTGCACCCTGACCTGATGCCTAGAGTATAACCAAGCCTCACTGGTTCCGCTACAACTCTCAAATAGTTTGTCCCCCACTATTGCGTCTGATTTTGCACATCCTGACCCAATCCTCAGATTGTAATCAAGTACCCCATGCAGAAGTGGTAATGATAACTGGAAACCTGAGGACCACGAGCAACGTTGGAGGAGTGTCCAGAGCCACACAAAATCTTAAATGCCCCAATCATGGATAGTGGGATGAGTTCCGCACATGTCTGATATCCAGTGTGTTAACCTATCCCTATTGAGATGCAACTGTCATGAATTTCCCCTCCACCAGATGGTGACGAATACAATGACCAACCTAGTGTTAATGACACTTGTGCTTGCCCTCCACCGTTGATACACTAGGTATCTGTCTGAGCGCAGGAAAGCGGCGAAGTGGCGCCAGATTGGGCTGATGAATCGGCCACAGTGGTCAGACTGACAGGTGGAAGCATCCAGCACTCCAGAGCGACAGGAAGATCACCAGAAGACAACCTAGGGGCATGGCCAATCATCCCATCACTCAAGTACAACTCAAGCCTACCCTAAAGCGGCGAAGTGCGGCGGCGTTGGGCCGATCCAGCGGCCCCTAGTGACCGGACTAACTTCCCAAATTGCAGAAGGAACAGGCCCAGCGTTGGCCACACGCAGGGGATACACTACAGAGGTCATATCGGTGGAATAGGGCATTTTCTGGTGAAGTTGGAGTCAGGGCAGTGTCAGAGCGGCGTCAGGGCGGCGTTAGGGCATGGTTAGGGAAGCTACTAAGCAGCGCCAGAGTGCCGGAGAGGCGCCAAAGCGCTGGGACTTGTGCAAACAGTATTTAAGAGCACCCTTGTGTAGATACAGAGGAAGACAACTGGCGAATAATTTCCCCTTTCCCTTCCTTTCTCTCTGTTCGGAGCTGTCTTTAGGAGGTCTCCCCTTGCATTGGAGAGCCTTGCTGCTTAGTCAGCAAAAGTTCCGGACGCTCCCCACTCATTTCCCGCTCATCTCTTTCATTCCCCCCTTTGTTGCGTGCACCCGGCGGTAAAAAGCTTTGGCGTCGCTCAGGAATCATCGGAGAAGTTCCCCCAGGCTAGGGCCATCGTCAGAGGACCCCACCGGACCATACTAGGCAGCGCCGGAGTCCAGGAGCGAGTAGAGGAGTTTTGGTATATTGACCTCTGTCTCACAGTGACTCTACAGCGCGTTCCTACACATACAGGACGTTGTAGGCACATCACCGTGCTCTTGTTCCCTCTCCCCTTCCCACTCATGGCGTTGCACAGCTTCACCTGGCCACCGTCATTTACGCTGTTTGTGATCTCGTGATTATTGGTCCCATTACAATTCTCAAATGGGTGCCCTCTCGTGCGGACCATTTGTGTAAGCTTTAGTTGAAGCAGCTTACATTGTTGCTCTGAAGAGGGCAGGGCATCAGTAAATCCTGGGTCATTTACATAATTCTATATAGTATTATGATAGGTCCATAGAGCCCATAGAGCTTATAGACATGTCTATGTTCTATGTAGTGCTATGATAATTGACATATACTATGGTAGTTCTATATAGACTATTAGTCATAACAAAAAAAAATTCTTATTTTTATTTTTATTACTATTATTTATTATTTTATCTTATCTAATCTATTATTTTATCTATTATCTAATCTAATTTTTATTGAATTATTTATTATTTACTATTTTATTTATTATTTTTATCTTATCTTAATTTATTATCCATCTTATCTACTTAACTTTGAGAAATTTTAACTTAGAAAATTTTACCAACTTGGTAATTTGAACCAACAGCCTGCCCAGTTAAATGCCTAATAGTGCTTTTGACCACTACACCAATTGGGCAAACATATATTAAGGTGCTTAATTATATTTTAATAGCTACTTTGATTTATGCTCAACTAAGAAAAGAAAGCACAATAACTACTTAAATAAATTAGGTAAAATCACGAAAATATTTATACAAATAGAATGTACTAATGGCTAAAAGATTACTTAAGACACTATTTTGATAAGTGTAGCCATTTACAAGTTATTGATCTATATAATATGACTTTTTTTATAATATAATACTAGTTCTATGACCCTCTATGAAATCTACAGCCTCTACAAGTCTATGACATATAGGGCACTTTAGTAACTATAGCATCTATGATTCTCTATGGAATCTATCATCTCTACCAGTCTATGGCACATAGGACACTTTAGTAACTATAACATCTATAATTTTCTATGAAGTCTACCACCTCTATTAGTCTATGGCACAATAACACTACAGTAACTATAGTGTCTATGGCTTGCTATGACTTACTACAGCTCTATAACATTTCCCAGGATTTACTGATAAAATTAAGGCTGTCCAGGTGGATGAACTAGACATCTGTGAAGGTTTGATTGTATTTTACTTTATAATGGCTTTCCTTGCCTGGAAACCTTTTTGATTTGTTTTTTGACTAGCTTAGATTATTGTGTACATGTCTTGTTGAGCAGCTGTATGGAGTTTTGAATCTCTTTAATATATTTTGTCATCTTAACTGAAATCTTGAGAATATTTGATAAGTTTATATGGTCTTGAGAATGGCTTTGACAATAAATATATAGAAATTAAGCTAAAAATTAAGATGAAATTCAAGAAATTCAAAAGTAATTTACAGAGCTACAGACCTATTTCTTGAATCCAAAGACATTGTTTTAGATCAAGAGACATTGTCTTGAATTCTCAGTCTTGGATTTGCTTGAAATCCTTGAATAAAGCAACTAAAGAGTAATAAAGGCATTGCACAAATTGCTAATGTATGAAGGCACGCTCGCCATGCTCTCAGAAAATCTGATGCTCTTCCTCTAAGCATGGCATACCATGCTTAGAACTGTGGAAAACAGGCATTATAAGGATGCTTCTTGCACTCACACCACCACCATGTCAAATATTTCCATGCCTAAAAACATCCCTTCCACCCCACAACAAGTGGACTGAACACTGCAATCTGTGGTAACTGCTGCTCAAAGTTTGATAGCTGTAGACCCCAAGCACTTTGCCACCCTTCGGGCATCCTTCCTAGCTCTTTACACACATCCAACCTTCCAACTTATACTGGGAATCCCTACCCAGCTCACCGCCAGCCACCCCCCTCCCTGTAATTAGTACCATACTAAACTCCAATCCATAAAGAGTTCCATTCAAGCACTAACCAAGTCAGTGGCTGACCTACAGCCCAAGGTCTCTGGGGCAAAAGCCCCCAATTCACAACCCCTCACTTCCACTGGCAATCCCAAGGCCCAGGGCAAAGGGTTTTCTGCCTTGCAAACTCCAACTTACACTTCTAAAGCTGCATCCAAATCACTGCCTAGCTTAGTGCTAGATACAAGAGCTACTGATCCCGATAATCAATTCACACCCAATCTCACCATTGCCCTAACTGGTTACATGTACGAAATAGGCCACAATGAAATCAAATTCTCCGCCACTAGGTATAACAAAAAGGGAAACCTAGTCATCACCGCATATTACACCACCACACAGGACCAACTCAACTTAGTGGCAGATGAAATCTGAATGCACGTGGACCGTATGTCCAACAACAGTGGAATCCCCACAGCCAAACCATTCAAAGCTATACCAAATGTCAAATGGTCGAAAATACTTATCAATAGCGTTCCCACTGGAGTCTCTAACGATCGAGGTCTCTGAACCTCCAAAGAGTGCCATATGTCACTCATCACATACAATCCTCTGTACACCTCTCTTAAAATTACTCAAAAACCTAGCTGGATTCACCCACCCAACTCTCTCAAACAAGATACCTATTCATCAGTAAACCCTGAAAAATGTTATAGAGCTGTAGTAAGCCATAGCAAGCCATAGACACTATAGTTACTGTAGTGTCATTGTGCCATAGACTAATAGAGGTGATAAACTTCATAGAAAATTATAGATGTTATAGTTACTAAAGTGTCCTATGTGCCATAGACTGGTAGAGGTGGTAGACTTCATAGAGAATCATAGATGCTATAGTTACTAAAGTTCCCTATATGTCATAGACTTGTAAAGGCTGTAGATCTCATAGAGGGTTATAAAACTAGTATTACATTATGAAAAAGTCATATTATATAGATCAATAACTTGTAAATGGCTACACTTATCAAAATAGTGTCTTAAGTAATCTTTTAGCCATTAGTATATTCTATTTGTATAAATATTTTCGTGATTTTAGCTAATTTATTTAAGCAGTTATTGTGCTTTCTTTTCTTAGCTGAGCGCAAATCAAAATAGCTATTAAAATATGATTAAGCACCTTAATATATATTTGCCCAGTTGGTGTAGTGGTCAAAAGCACTGCAGGGCATTTGAGGCAGGCTATTGGTTCAAATTACCAAGTTGGCAAAATTTCCTAAGTTAAAATTTCTCAAAGTTAAATAGATAAGATGGATAATAGATTAAGATAAGATAAAAATAATAAATAAGATAGTAAATAATAAATAATTCGATAAAAGTTAGATTAGATAATAGATTAGATAAGATAAAATAATAAATAATAGTAATAAAAATAAGAATAAGAATTTTTTTTAGTCATAACTAATAGTCTACATAGAACTACCATAGTATATGTCAACTATCATAGTGCTACATAGAACATAGACGTGTCTATGGGCTCTATGGGCTCTATGGACCTATCATAGTACTATATAGAACTATATAAATAACCCAGGATTTACTGATGTTCCTCACTCATTGTGGCATTTGAGGACCCAAATAGCTCTGCATGTTGCTTTCTCCTTATCAACAAACAGCTTTATCTCCTTGGCACTAGGGCCAAGGTCTTCTGTTGGAAAGAACAGAAGAAGATAAAACTGACAAATGCACCCAGCCCAGCCAACCCACCACCACTTCCACAGGCATCACCACCCAATGCTGATGGGGACAAATCTGAAAACTCTCCAACGAAGACCCTCAACAATAATCTTCACCCTATGCCTGCAGCCGCAACCCCCTCTCTCCAGAGAACATGTGCATCCGATCAGATGTGCAGGTTAGTAGAAGGAGGTACTTAATATGTTACAAGTGATCAGGGAGATCCACGGTTATGTAGTTGTCCGTTTGCCTAGGAGCCCCTTAGTACTTACTGCTCAGAGTTCTTCACTGTTTTCCTCAAGAAAAGAGTATCCAATAACAGTTAAAATACCTTAGTCTATATTTGTATAAGTAGTGTTACATAGGGTACTGTGCCCCAAGGTACACAGAAATGGAATTTAAAGAAAAAAATAAAATAAAATAAAAAACAGGCATTATAAACGGTGATGATGCACCTGTAAGCCTGTGAATTGTGCATACCCTATCCACTCCAATTACCATGTGTACATAGCATACATGCAGACAAATAGCTACTTCCCACCCTGGTACAATTAGGAAGTTCTCCAGCAGCAGTGACAAGTTGACATTGTTCTGTATACAAATCATCATGTCTGACATTTTATAGCACACCAGAAGATATGGTGGTTAGCATTACCTTTTTTTTAGGCATATGTGGTTCACACTATTAAGCCCACAGTGGGACTTAGAAATATATAGTGTGGGAGGCTATTATTACCCACTCACAAGTAGTGCAGGGCTTAATACCTGCTACTATACTTAGTGACTCTTTAGATCAGCAGACTTAATATCGCTCAAGTACTTAAGCATCGAGGGTTGCCTGCCTTTAAAGGCAACCAAGAAAGATGAAAGAAGTTAAAAGGGTTCCGATCAATGAAGTCACAGGGGTAAAGCGATAGTATAGCTGCGTGTTTAGCGAAGCTGAAGTTGGAGTTCAGCAAAGCTAAACTGCAGTTCTTAAATACACGTGTTGTATCCTAATTTAGTACTAAGATCTTCCGATGGGATCGTTCATCCCATCAAGGGATCTCAAGTGGTTTCAATTACATCAAGATCACATGGGATCCTTTTGTAGAATTTAACTCCAGGCTTCCTGGGGTTCCAATCGCATCAACTGGTGTTAACAAGCATATCATAATAAAATGATGGGATTGGGAATTCAGATCGTAACCAGAGGTGATGGGATCGGGGAATCAAATTGTAACCATAGATAATAAGTAACGCTCAATCCAGTGTATAAGCTAGCCAAAAAGAGGGTGTGAAAAACTTTCCTTTCGTTGTTCCTGCCATCTGCTATGGACTCTCTTCGCCAGGTAACCCACTTGTCTGCTTCCTAAAATAGACAAATGGGTCACCAAGCGCTGTAGACTTGTCACACACCCAAGCTGGAAGAAGGTTTATTAGTACAATTGGTCATTATGCCCTCTTTGTGCTCGCTGATAATGGTAGAATGTAAGGTGTGTGTTTTGGCTGTGCATGAAACAAAGCATGTGTCACATCGGAGTGCTTACTATTATATGCTCCCTTGTTTGTTTTTCTTTTACATTTATTCTTGTTGTTCTTATAGCCTCACCTTGCCTCTTCTATCCCTTGTCTCTCACTCTCGCTTACTGACATTAAAACACTATTACATGGCAGTCATACACATTCTCATTTTTCTTTCTTTAGTACTTCCTTTATTGCTTAGACTCTCACTATTTGATTATCATCACTGGCACCCCTAAGATTGCCCTATGATATAAATCTTAAAGGTATTCTTTCTCACTCGTTGAGAAAAGGCATGCTATAGTCATTATCAGTCTTTTCTGTCCTTATGTGAGTCTCATTTTGGTCCCTTTTCTCTCAACACTTGTGTTTGCTTGGACCTGTTGTCCACAGCATGTTGGTGCCTCTGCCACTCTTGCTTCTTTTCTTTGAACGACCTTTCAATCTTGCAGCCTCAATTCTAGCTACAAGACACTGGCCACATGACACATAACAAACTGAAGAGGATGATAATGGTGAAAGTGGAGAATGGCCCTAAATGGAAGCAAGGATAGAAGTAGGACAGGGGAGAGGATAGATGTATGTGAGATAGAAGTAGAGATCATTCCATATAAGAAATAGTATTTTCATTCAGCATATGTCATCTCATCACCAATATCCTACTAGATAACAATGCATGCAGGATGATGCTGGCTTTCTCTTAAATACAACATGCTTGTAATATGCAATTTCATGCATGTATTATCCAATCCCAAGTGAGTGCAGGTGTAGCAGCCCATATCTATAGCAGATTCCACTCACCTCTAAGTCACCCATCAACATTTGGACCATGGGGTGCATTTTGGGCTGTGCGTATACCATCCTTAGCAATGTCAGCATTGTCAGCATTTTGTCCATCAGAATCGTGATTGCCACTTGGGCCACCCATGCACTGTGTGACAATATTAATACCTCTGTGTAATTTTAAAACACCATTTACTGTAGTCTACTGTACAACAGCCATCTCAATTCCTGTTACGGACAGACTATCCGTATCGTGTTAGAGTCTACTCTTTGGATGAAGAGTCGCCTTAGATAAGATAAGATAAGGCAAAGCGGATCTAAGTGGAGATCCGGTCCGATAGCAGACTCTAAGCGCGGAGCGTTAGAGCGCAAGGGAATAAGGGAATAAGGGATTGCGGGTTGGAGAGTGGAGCGGAGACTTAGTGAGCTCGGAGGGGACTGGAGAGTGAACGCTCTGAAGGGTTTATGGTCCTGAAGTAAGGTGATTACAAGGAGACCAAGTCTGGAGAGACTGGCCACCGTTCAGAGCACTATATATACAAGCTGGTGCTACGAGTCAACAAGAGTCACAATGACGAGGCAACGAGTCATCAAGAGCGCAGTATAGTAAGGAGTCAACACGACTAATTATGACTGGGGAAGTATAGTAACGACTCATGTGCGACGACTCACTAGTAGTCAGTGAGGAGGAGCTGCGTGATCGTGGGAAAGGTAGCCGAAACAGGAAGGTAAGCACTAAAGACGCGTTAGGCTAAAACAACTGCTAACGGTCTAGATAGTCCGGTAAGCGCGGATAAGCGGGCCGGTCGTACACATGGTGGGAAGCGATCAAGACGAAGCGTAAGCAGACAAAGAAGGTCAACAGGCGTAACATCACTCCCTTTTCAGGGTCAAAGATGCCAGATCAGAGATCTGCGCTTGTCAATAAACGACCTTATACGGGAGGGAACTTGTAACGTGCGGCGCGTAAGTAAGACGTGGGGAAGGAAGGCCATTCCGACTGTAAGATGAGGGAAGACCGCTATTAGGTAATGGGGCCGATCGTCAAATACATAGTAAGCTTCTGATAGGAAGCACGAAAGAGGGAGATCGTAAGTAGGACGGGACTCGTCATACTTGAAGGGGAGGCATAGTACAAGGTGGGTCTGGGCAAGGGAGACACGAAAGATAATGTCCTGCATGATGAGGACCATGGAGGGCGAATGGGGAGGGCCTCTAGTAGTCGAAATGAGGCTCATAGCTGTCGTCCCTAGATAAAGGCGTTGGCTAGATCCTCGAAGTCAAAAAGGCGCTTACGACGAACTCCCCAACGCTTGGGGCATTCCCTGCGAAGGTGACCGGTCTGCTGACACTTGTAGCAGCGGGGCATCTTCTCGCGCTTTTTGACGTTTGCGCGACTGGAAGTCCCTCCAATAAAGCGGAACTGTGGGGGAGTTCTGTGCTTATTTATGCCCTTAGAAATGCTCTTTGCACGAGGGCGCAGATCATTACGTACGGGATCGGGAGTAGGATCTGCCGCGGACAAAGGAATTTCTCCGTCGAAGCCTTTGATGGCATCAGCGAAGAGCTGTTGGGCGTCAGCATCATCGTCCATGTCCAGAAGGAGGATGTCCATGTGCGCCAGAAGACGTCCCAGGACGTTGGCGTACTCGAGCTTCTCCAGAACCTGTAAAGCCCGATCGAGGTAGTCCATCTCCTTACGGCGGAGGTGGTTAGCAGTCGCTTGGATGGCGTACTGAGTACTCTTGTAGTACTGGTATTGGCGTACGCTAGCGATGAGGTCGACTGGGAAGTAGTCAGTGATGACCCGGTCGACGGCTTTACATCCAAGAGAGCCGGGATTGAAGAGGGCGATCTGGTTTGGGGAGAGCGGCGGGCAGAGGTAGTCCACAGGGGTTGCCTCCAGGCTACACTTGTGGACGGGGTACCCTTTGCCAAAGGTGGCGTAGACCCTAGGGTGTGCTGGAGTCATGGAGTACTTGATGAAGGGGGCGACAACACGCCTCTTCTCAATGGCGGGGTCCGGGACGAGGAAGCGGAAGTAGTTGCTGTCTGTGGGGATGTTCCACAGCCAGTCGTCGTCCGGGGGTTCACCACAGTAGTCGAGAGCCGGGGGGTACATGTCGTCGCCGTAGATAGGGGTAGTGGGCGGCGTAGGCCAGAGGTCCATAGGAGTAGAGTCGTCGGAGTTGTCCCAGCTGCTATGAGAGGATCTTGAACCTTCAGAATCTTTGGACTTCTGTGGAGAAGTGCGATCAGGGAAGTGGGCGAAGTCCAACTTCTTTAGCATGTTACGCACAAAGTCCGGGGTGTGAAAGGGCTGGACGAGGGCGGCAGCATCAACAGCTGCTGCTCTCTTGAGAGCGTTGAGGGTGCAGATATCTTCGGGGGCCATCTTGGCCATAGCGGGGGCGAGGGTGAGGGCATCGAGGGCGGCGGCCTTCTTGTCGAGATGTTTGAGGAGAAGGGGGCCACATTCTTTGTCCAATTTGTCGCTTGCCTGGTCAAGTTTGTTAGCGACCCCCTTTAGGATGGTGTGGACCTCCTCGGCCTCAGTGCGTTCACTACCCTCCTGAGCTGCCTCCTTGGCGGCTGCAGCGACGTCTGCAAGCGTCTGAAGGCTTGCCCACCTAGTGTTCTCAGTGTTTGTGCTGAAGACCTCGTCATAGATCTTAACCGCTGCCGGAAAGGTTGGGGAGAAGGAGGGAGAACGAATGAAAGGGGCGTCCTCCTCTGCATCCGCTCGTAACTCGACGAGAGTATATGGGGATATCTGACCTGGGTTGACGAGCTTGACTCCCGTGATACTTGGGGAGGGGCTAGAAGAGTTGGATTCGGAGTCGGACTGACCAGGGTACTCGAGCTCACACGCAGGTGAGGGAGAGCGAGTAGCTGTGGTGGAGGCGTTGTCTGCATGGCGCGGCTGTGAGATCTCGATGGCGAACATCTGCAGGTAGGGGCAAGAGAATGAGGAATAGAACAAAATGTCGTTCCCAAGGCTTAATACTCGCCAGGAGTTAATGGAGTTGGAGGACGTAACGAGCCAAGTGAAATATAGTAAGGAAGTGAAAGGTAAGGACAATTGCGTGGCTCAGCAACACAAGGAAGTTGTAGAAACTTTCGTAGAAGTGGATGGGATTAATGTAAATGGGAGCAGTCTGCGGTGAAGGTGCAGGTGGAAAGTAAGGGGGAACTGGGAATGGTTGGGGTTCTTCGGGCTTTGTCACGTCCTGAGGGGGCATCCGAAGATGGGGACTTCCAAAGACGATGGGGTCATCTTTTATAGCCTTTTGGCGAGACGATACTCTGCGAGGAGTTCTGGGGCGTGCAGGTCTTGTTCGTCCACCCAACTGTTCTCTGAAACAGGGTACCCGACCCATTTGACTAGGTATTGCTTCTTTCGACTTCTCCCTTTGTTCCGATGAGTCACTATTGACTCGACTTCGTATTCCTCTTCGCCATCAATCAATTCAGGAGGTGGCTGAGGGAAAGTTTTGCCATAAGCTTCGGTTTCAAGGAAAGGAATTAGGCGATCCACATGGAAAACATTGTGGATTTTCCAACTTGATGGTAACTGAAGGCGGTATGTTACTGGCAAAACTTGTTTCAGGACCTCAAAGGGGCCATATCGGCGCGGGGCTAGCTTTCTTGAGGGTGCATTTACGCGGAGATAGCGTGCATCTAACCATACTTTGTTACCTGGAACAAAGGTGCGAGGTGGATTGAATGGTTTGATGCGCCTCTGAAGAGCGGCTTGCACCTTTGATCGAATGTCCTTTAATTCGACAAGTCGGTCATGCGCTGCAGGTACTGAATCTTCAGGGATGGTGATTGATGCGGTAGGATTTGTTCCCATGATTAGCTCGTGTGGAGTGTAGGTGGTGTGCTCATGTTTCCATGAGTTGTGGGCGAATTCTGCTATGGGGAGGAATATCGACCAGTTGTCTTGTCTGGCATTGACAAATTCTCGAAGGTACCCTTCGATCCATTGGTTCATGCGCTCAGTTTGTCCATCTGTGCGCGGATGGAATGTGGTGCTGATGTTCTGCTGTATGCCAGTGGCCTTGCATACTGTCGTAGAGAAGTTGCTAATGAATCGGGGATCTCGATCTGATATAATCCGTTTTGGAATACCGAACCAAGGAAAGAGGTGTTTGAAATAGAGGCGGGCTACGCCTTCTCCATCAATGGTCTTCTTACAAGGCAGGAACTTTACGGCCTTGAAGCATCCTTGATCGACGATGGTAAGAATGGAGTCATAGTGGTTCGAGGGTGGTAGATCCGTGATTAGATCCATGGACACATATTGAAATGGTCCTTGCTCTACATTGGTGTCGAAATGGTACAATGGGGCGCGTTTCAGATGTGTGATGACCTTGTTCTCTTGACACTTGGCGCAACCCTTGATGTAGTTTTCGACGAATTGGCGCAATCTTGGTCCTTCATATCGACAATTGATGAGGTGCCAAGTGTTGGAAATGCCTGGATGGCCTGCCACAGGGGCATCATGAACGGTGTACAGGATTTTGCGACGTGTTTCATCGTCATCATCCAGGTACACTTTCTTGACGAAAAGAGCTGGCGGGAGAAGAGTAACATTTTCGTTGATATTTACCCCCCTTTTAAAGTCTGTTCTTCGACTTAGAAGGTCTGCAATCGTGTTACTCTTCCCAGGGAAATGGATGAGCTCGAAATTGTAGTCCTGTAGCGTGATTTGCCATCTTGCTTGTCGGGTTGTGATCTTTTGGGGTGCGTGGAAGTATTGCAAATTGTTATGGTCGCTCCTAATAAGGAATTTCTCTGACGTATTTAGCAGAAGGTACCGGAATTGCTTTAATGCGCTAATGATCGCGAGCAATTCCCGATCATAAATGTCGTAATTGCGCTCGGCTGGAAGTAGACTTTTGCTAAAAAAGGCAACCGGGTGGCGTCCATCTGCGAAATCTTGGCTGAGTGTGGCGCCAACGGCAAAGGCCGACGCGTTGCAGTCTAAAATGTAGCGTTTGGCAGGGTCTGGATTCCTAAGGACTGGGTACGATGTGAATATGTCCTTTAGCGTTTTGAACGCTACTTGTTGGGGTTTGTCCCAATGCCACTGAACTTTCTTCTTGGTTAGTTCATGGAGTGGGCGTGCGATGAGGGAATAATGGTCGATGAAGTCCTTGTAGTAATTTCCGAAGCCAAGGAAGGAGCGAAGCTCGCTAACAGTGGTAGGGACTGGCCATTTGGCGATCCCTTCGACTTTGACAGGGTCCATCTTGACCTGTCCCTTGCCAACGATCATGCCTAGATACTCGACTTCTTCCTTATGGAAGTGACACTTCTCGGGTTTAAGGAATAAGTCATTGTCTCGTAGTTTCTGAAGGACATGTTTGACCATTCGTTGGTGATGTTCAAGGCTGCCCTTGGTGGCAATGAGAATGTCGTCCATATAAATTACTACGTTGCCTGTAGCAACTTCTTCCTTGAATAATTCGTCCATCATTGTCTGAAACGAGGCAGGAGAGTTGGTCAGGCCGAAAAACATGACGGTGGGCTCAAAGAGTCCTTTGTTAGTTTTGAAGGCGGCCTTCCATTCATCTCCTTCCTTAATGCGAATGTTGTTGTATCCCCATCGAATGTCGAACTTGGTGAACCACTTCTTGTCGAGAAGTCGGTCAATCAGTTCCTTGATGAGTGGAAGGGGATAGGTGTTTCGGACTGTGACAGCATTAAGGGCTCGGTAGTCTTGGACGGGTCGATATTTTCCATCCTTCTTATGAACAAAGAAGAAGGGGGAAGCGTAGGGAAAATTGGATCGACGAATATATCCTTTAGCAAGGTGTTCTTCTATAAACTTGTCCAATTCTGGTTGCAAGTTTATAGGGACTTGGTAGGTCTTGCAGTCGAGGGTGGAAGGCGCGTCGGGCAATAAATCGATAGCGTGGTTCCAAGGTTTTCGCAGGGGTAGTCTTTGAGCTTCTCTATCGCTGAATACCTTTCGATAGGTATGGTATTCACATGGAACCAGGACATGCCAAGGGGCTTCTTTCTTCTTCTTGCCAGCTTCGACGGCAAGGGAGGTGGAAGTAGTGGTCTTCCGTACTTGTATTTCTTGTTGGAGCGCATCTAGTTCGGCAAGCATGGGTTCGAAGTAGGCTCCATACTTGTCGTCGATGGCAAGATGGGCGTTCATAGTGGTAGCGATTACTTCTCGGTCCTTCCCAGAGAAGGATGCCTTTGCCCAGTCGATGGATGGGTTGTGAGAGCTCAGGAAGGGCATTCCAAGGAGCATATGGTCGGCTCCGAGGCTTGCAATGAAGAACGGATGGACCTTGGTCTTTCCGTTATGCTGTAGATTGAGGAAGGTCATTTTGGATACCCTTCCAATAGAGTTGGTAGTTCCATCGACGTTCCGCACAACTCGTGGGTTGGCGAGTTGGTGCATTGGCATATTGAAGAGCTGGACCACTTTGGGAGAGATGAAGTTGTTGGTGGCACCGCTGTCCACTAAGGCTTGGACAGTGGTCTGGGGTAATCGACTGTTGGAGATCATGGTGACTGAGGTGCGAACTGAACTGGAATCTGGCATAATAACGGCTTCTGGGAACAGGACTCTCAACATCGCCGCTTGATGAGGTCCCTCTAAAAATTCACGTTGAATCGTTCCCTCATTTCTTTAAGCCAATCTTCCTTCTTCTGGTCGGTGAGTTGGGCAGTTCGGGCCGCAAGCGAGGGCACATCGTCGTCTTCTTGATACGGATCTTCCTCCTCGATTTCTCCTTCTTCATCATCAATCTCTTTGATTGTCGCTGTTCGGGCAGACGGATGGAAGCCTAGCAGAGGTGGCTTCGGGCGAAAAGGCCTCTTAAACTGTCCGGAGGTGGGCTTGCGTCGTGCCGGAGGTCGATTAGTCCTGAAGTTGGACTGAGACTTCTTCTTGGCAGGGCAAACATTTGCCATGTGGCCTTGTTTATCGCAATTGAAACAGCGGCCTTCATTCTTGAAGCGCTTCTTGTCGGCTTCTGTATAGGCTTTGCTAATGCGCTGGCTTCGATTGATTCGATTATAGACAGGGACATCTACGTCCATTGGATCGTAGGGTCGTGAATTATGGTCATAGGGATTGGAGCGCCTCCCATTTTGGTTGGGAGGTGGCGGTCGCCATTGCGTGCGACTTCGAATTGAAGTTAGCATAGTGTTTCGCTTCTCATACTTCTTGAGCTCTGCTCGAGCAGCTTCTTCCCATTGCGCCAAGGTCTCGGGCGCAGGCTCTCAATATAGGACGAGTTCGAGAATCTTGGGATTCATGTGCTTGGCAAAAATGTCTATTACAGACAATTTGTTAGGCGTATATCCGGCTTCTTTGATAAGATGTCGGAATGTCGCGATGTAGGAATCGAGCAGCAATTGGCGCTGATAGAAGTTCATGAGCTTATTGTAGGCGTTCTGCTGTTTCGTAGTATTGGTGAAGGCGGCCGTAAAGGCGGCATTGAAATCGTTCCAAACGACTTCGTCAGTACGAAACGCAGGGTTTTGGGTAACTCGAGTCCGTATTGCTGCGAGTTGGTCGTTTCTCCAATCTTCGACTAAATCTCCTTTAAGTCTGGAGAGCGCGTAGACTACGCAGAAGTATGGGGTGGAGAACATCGTGTTCTCTTCGTTCAATGCCCAATACATATTGAATTGGTGCAAGAACTCATCCGACTTCTCTCGATCGCCATCGAAGATGTCGGGTTCTGTTCCCTTTAGCTTGGGATCTTGTTGTTGCGCGGGCGCTACTGCTGCTGCCGGCGCTGCTGGTGCTGCGACTTGCACTTGCTGCTGCTGCTGTGGCTGTTGCTGGGCCATGACTGGTGCGACTGGGGCGATCTGTACTGCGACGGGTACCTGGATCGGTGGAGCTTGCTGTATAATAGCTGGTAGTGGTTGAATCGCTTGAGGTACAACTTCGAATTCAACTATTTGCTCTGCTAGATGTAACTGTTCGTCTGGTGTGAGAGGGTTCTCGGGCTCTCCTGCGACGATTAATGCGTGTTGGAACTGGGCAGCTAGTAATTCTTCTGCTGGCGGATATGGATGTCGGCCAAATAGGGCTGGTGTGCCTGGTGCTCTGGTAGGTGCAACTGTTCGAGCTTGGTCTTCTGGTGAAGATTCTTCTTCACTGCTGGATTCACTCTCGGAATCGCTTCTGATCACTGACGGTGATACTCTGGTCTGCGCGGTAAGAAATGGAGATACTGCGGGGTCGTCTCCAAATGGGATATCTGTTTGAACTTCAAGGGTTGGTGGACCGTATACGGTGCGTGGAGATCTAGTTACAGTAACTAGAGCGGAGGTAGAGGCGGTCGGTGCGTCTAAAGTGGTCGCGGAAGTGGTAGCGACTGGGATGTAGTCTGGATGCGCTGGGTCGTCTGGGAGCCAAGTTCCTGTACCTTTCTGGTTTGGAGGAATTTGGTCTTCGAAGGAAACAAAGATTTGTCGGTCACGTTCGTAAAGGTAAAACCAACTGTCTCCGATGAATTCGACTGGTTCAAATGCGTGGAACTGGTTGCTCCAAAGGAAGTATCCGGGGCGGTGTGTTCCAACTGGTGACCAAACTACTTGGTCTTTGACGTGTGCTGGGAGGTTGTCTGAAGTTCGAACTTGAACTGGGATAGGTTCGTCTGGTTCGTCTAAGTTAAACGGTCGTGCTAATCGAGCCGTGTTAACTTCTGGGTAAGGCCTTCAAAGATTTGAGGGCCTTGGACGTTGATCTGTTACTTTAGATCCTTCGCGCGTGAATGTGAGAACTTGATTATACTCTTCGCTAAGAGTCTTCTCTCTGAAGTGGAGGGAACCTTGTCGCGGATTATACTCTTCTCTAAGAGTCTTCTCTCTATAGTGGAGGGAACCTTCTGTGTCGCAAAAACTGGTTACTCGCTGTAGGGGAGTTTCTCCTTCGTGGTAATATAGACTTGGTCTAATGTTACGGACGGACTATC
>QLOU01000639.1:0-25161 GCA_003313715.1 Russula abietina
CAGCGGCACTGAAGTTGGAGTTGAACTAGGTGAAGGGCGCGAGGATGGACGATGCGACTCCGAGACTGCTGACCTCAAAGCCAACTTTCGGAGCGAGGCAAACCTTGAAGCATGCTCTTCCTTGCTTATGCGCGTTGTCTTGATGACCAGAACTCGGGGCTCGAGGTGTTGAGGCGTGTCGATGAGAATGCGGGCGGACATCGTGTGAAACAGTCACTGAACGTGAGGGAAAGCAAAGGTATAAGGAAAGGGAAAGGGAAAGGGAAAGGGAAAGAAACACGTATGATTCAAGTCCATGGATGAGCACAACGCGCCACTGCGCTCGATACCGTTGGAGGACAGATGCGGGGTGATGGTGCGATGGTATGTTGTCCGGTATCTCGACCATGTTCTCGGTCCTCCAGATTCAAGCTTCCGGAGGTTGGCTAGTGTTTATAATAGTCGGTGAGAGGGAGGACAGGATGAGAGACAGATAGAGACGGAACGTACGTGGGAAAAGTGATATCGTCCGGCGTGGAGCGGAAGGTGGTGCTCCTCATCGTGTGGGGCTCAGGGCGTTGAGGCGTGTCGATGAGAGCATCGAGAGTTCAAGACGTCGCGTAGGCCATCGTGGGCGATTCGTGGCCAACCCAGCTGCGTGTATGCGTTCGATGTCTTGAATGATTGCAGATCTAACAGCCGCTATGAATAATTTTGGAGGATATATAAGTCATGACTCACATAGGTGTGCTCTTCACCGCCCCCGCTGTAAGATCAACAATGGGATTAGAGTAAGGATTGATATGTGGATTGAAAAGCGTACCTTGAGATTCAGAGGATGGGGGTGGGGCAGTCGTAAACGATGTGGATGAGCGGCCTCCGAGTGTGGACAGATACAGAGAAGATGTACTGATTGAGGCGGGAGACACCAACGATGAGGGGACGTCCCTGTGAAGAGGGCCCAAAAAAAGAACGGCGGTGGGCCGTGCAGCCTGGACAGACCTGATGGGGAACTTAAGAGGACGAGTGGGGAGACTTGATCTGAGTCGATCTATGTGTGCCCCTCCTTATATGAATGGCAGCGACTTGAAGTTCTGAAATAACTTGAGGAACGACCAAACGAGCATGCATGAAAGTGAAAGCGTGAAGGGGCTGCGTGGCCCTCTGAACGGCGACTGTCTGGTTATCGATGCGGCGACTTGCAGCATGGTGAGTTGGTGACTTGGCTGACTTGGCTCCGCGGAAGGCGGCAGTGGAGCAGCATGGAAGACAGGAAGAGCGAAGGGGCCGCGTGGCCTCTGGACGGCAACTTGTGAATGTCTGAGGTTGTCCATTGTTGAGGTAGACTTGAGGTCGAACTGCGGCACGGGAGAACTCTGGATACGGAGATGGTGTCGAGGAGAACGAGGAGGACAGCTACAGAGCTGTAAAAGAATGCGCGCGTGTGATGACTTAGCTCCGTGGATGGTGGCAGCGGAACAGTGGAGTCGGTGGAGATTGGTGATCTCTCGTCAATGGTCAGCCTGTGCACGCCCACTGGCAAAAAAACAAACCCGTAGCGGGCTGGACAAACCCTCGCTGCGGGCGTGGGTTGGTCGTGGGTTAGATTTTGCAACCCACACCCGTACCCGGATCAACCCGGCCCGCCAACCCGCACGGGTCACTCAACCCGTGATTATCCCTATCCACAACACCATTTTAAAACGACTCCCCCACATCATCATTCTCCAAAACCGTCAACGATGCAGGTGACACTCTTGCTAGGCAACTCGCGGCCTTACTGGTGCTGGTCGAGGGTGGTGCAAGTCTCGATGTGCCAACTGTCCTCCACCGGACACCACTACATGACACAACGTGGTTTGGAAGATCGAGCTGCAAGCACCTCGACGTCTTGATGTCTCGCTGTAGCGCTGGGCTCAATTGATGGCACACGATGTGTCGGGGAGCGTGTCAGTAAGTGAGCTCTTAGCATGCTTAGGTCCTTTTTTTGCTGACTTCTACCGAGGATCTCAAACGGTGCAAGCAGCGACTACAGTCCCACTACACGGACGCCATGTGACGCGTGCTGCAGACACTTCTCTGTCCACTGGTCACCTTTACAGTTTACACACACATTTTAGTACAATATGTAGTTTATGCTGTGTTGTATAATTCGTAGATTAGAAATAAAAAAATTTACAAAAAAAAAAAGAATCGACTCAAGTCGACCTGAGGTTGCGGCTGAGTCGAAAGTCATGGCTCCTGATTGGCGCTTGCGGCCAGTCGAGCCGAATATGGAATAAGTCATGACTTTTAAAGTCAGCTCGCGACCAGCCAAGTCGCGGCAACACTACACCCGCCATGGG
The DNA here is from genome assembly GCA_003313715.1 of Russula abietina. Lineage (NCBI taxonomy): Eukaryota > Fungi > Basidiomycota > Agaricomycetes > Russulales > Russulaceae > Russula > Russula abietina. Next base: position 2,325 of record QLOU01000639.1, read on the forward strand.
GACCTCTCCCTAATGCCAAACCGAAAATACCAGAACCAAACTGCAAAAGAAAATAATGAAGCAATACTATTTGACCCCTCAATAACGAGCAAGAACAACCTGGCGGAGTGCTTCCGAGCCTTCACAGACCCTGAGAGAGCCTCGCAGAACCCCGCGCAACGCCATGTGGTGGAAGGAACCAACCACAGACACGACAAAATCGTTGTATACACTGATGGAGCCTGTTACAACAATGGCAAGCAGAATGCCAAATGCGGAGGAGGAATATGGTTCAGGCCTGACGATCACCGGAACTGCGCAATATGGGTACCAGGGGACCACCAATCTAACCAAATCGGAAAGCTAGTTGCTACAATAGCTGCAGTCAACGCAGCCCCCCGCTTCGCACCACTAGAGATCATGACAGACTCAACTTATGTGATAAAGGGCCTAACAACATACCTCCGCACATGGGAAGACCTAGGCTGGATCAATATTCAGAATGCCCCCTTCTTAAAAAAAGCAGCCTATTTGTTAAAACAACAAACCGCAACAACACACTTCAAATGGGTCAAAGGCCATAGCAGAAACCATGGAAATGAGGAGAGCAACGCCCTTGCTAAAAGAGGAGCCGAAAAGGAAAATCCAGATGAAATAGACCTAACTATTCCAATGGAATTTGACATCCAAGGAGCCAAAATGTCCGCCATAACACAACCAATTGCTTACCAAGGCATAATGGAATGAAAACCCTGCCATGACTGCGGACCCACAACCGGAAACCTAAACAGAACCAGGGAAGCCATTGCCACCTACAGCAGAACATGCGAAACTGACGAAACGATCTGGAAGAGCCTGTGGAAAAAAGTGCTCCAAACCCGAGTAAAACAGTTCCTCTATAAGACGATGCATCAGGCCTACATGGTGGGCCCCATATGGAGACACATACTGCGATATGAACACCGACACCTCTGCATGATCTGCAACGCCGAAGATAGTATGGAACACATACTAACCCAATGCAATGCCCTAACAAAAAGAAAAGTGTGGGAGCTCACCCAAAACACATTGTTATGCTCCATTTCACGTCTAAGCATCTAGCGCCTGCGTACCTTAGTTATTACCCGATTCGTACCATATGTGTATTACCGGACTGCTTACTACCAGACTTCCTAAAGTGATCGATCACTTAATGATCGCATCACTATTGATCGCTATTCTTTGTTAGCACGCGATGATTGCTCATTCAGGCAAGTAGCTTTCCCATACGCCATACTTGCACCACTATCACATCATCACTGCACATTATGCACTCACGCATCACACAATTCTTGTGTGCGCATTGCTCTAGTCTTTGCTATTGATTAGTCTATAGATCACACCATTGTAGACTCATTTTCTCGCTAAAATGAGTCATTCCCTGTGTATATAAATCCAGCAGTTGCAGCGAGACAAGCCAGACTTGGTCTCGTATGAGAATATACTTAGCTGCTTAACGCGCTGCCAATTCTCGTTGTAGAATCAGGACTATAAACACATCTGCTGCTGCTTAACATGCTCAGACCCCTAGAGTCTACTCCTAGCCCTTCGCGCTCTTAGATAAGAGTCTGCTATACAATCTAGCTTCGGATTAAGCTAGCTACTTAGATCGTTACACTAAGGTATCTGTGTACGTCGATCTAATCTCTATACTCTAGATCCAAGCCGCACAGTAGTCACCCTTGTGATAAGCTGCTGTGTGCATTACGAAGAGTCCGTTCGTAAGTCGTAACACACATGGCCACACGCACCCGAGAGTTGGCCAGACATAAACCTAGGTATTATCCTTGGGATAGGAGCCCTCACCTTACCCGGGAGAAGAGCAAACAGAGCCCAACCTGAACGCAACCCGCACCCCACCATGAAATCGCAAGCGACCCTCAGGCTTCTACAAATAATCATATCCGAAGCCGCCCATCTTGTGTGGGTCCTGAGATGTGATCATGTGAACACGTCATCCATGAGAAAACCTTCGATGAACGAAGTATAAGAACCAGATGGCTCCGAGTGATAAATGTAAGACTCACCACAGACCACCTAACCGCCTACCAGTCCAAACGGGACATCCCATTCACCAAACTAGCCAAACGAACATGGAAAAAACTCCTAAAACAAAACGGAACACTACCCATCAACTGGTTCCAAAACCGCGAGGTTTTAGTGGGTATTACCGTGTGACCTACCGTAAATCAGGTGCACACGACCTGAGTCCCACACTACCCCAACACCAGGGGTGTGCGTAAAGGCATTTTCACCTCCCCCGGACAGCGGTCCGGCTTCAGCGCACTAAGTAACGGCTGATATCACTTCACTTGTTACATAGCACTTTATTTAGGTAGTTAAATGTACAAAACTGCCAAATAAACACGCTTTCCAAAAAAAAGAAATCGACCAGACTCTAGTACTCGATCCGTGTTGGAGTTTTTTGAACTCAGCAGGTCGGAGTTCTAGAGTCTGGTCACGAGACTAGGGAAAGTACAGTAAAGAAGGGATGGGGAAGGATGGGGAAAGGTATAGATTATCACCGTCCTCCGTTCTTCGTATCAGTCAAACCTTAACCTTATTGCGACCAAGTGCCTGAACCGCGGTTGATACGTTGATGCATTGATGATTCGTTCGACGACTCACATGGCAAGCACTCAAACTCTTCGCCGCTCCTGTCATTAATTTTGTCGCTCTGTCTTCGCCCAGGATCACAGCTCGGAGCGGTCTGATGCCCAAATCACTGGTACGCGGCATTATCGCCATTCAATACACCCTTTGTTGCTCTTTGCTAAAACATTTTTACGAAGACCCGAACGCTGAGTACGCTGAGTGCATATGCCCATCCGTCGCCCAGAATACACACAACTTCCCCAACAATATGACAGCCTGCGGCACCCCTCGTGAGTGACAGTGCTGGCCAAGCGCTGTGGCAGGAAATCGTGCCTGGTGTTCCGAATATCCTACCCAAGGGCGAGCTGAATGGAAGCATCATCAATCGTGACGTACGGATGCAGTGAATGATCCTGCCTGCTGTGAGTGGTATTTTCTCTGCCCTGCTCTGCCATTTAAAGAGGGGGACGAGGGTGGAAGGGACAGTAACCGCCAGGGTCACGATTCGGACTGGGACATGCCGCAGGAGAGCCATCGCACGGTTTCTTTTACGCCCTTTCTCCCGTCACAGATGAGTTAAAATTCGCAACTCACCATGTTTACTTATTCGGTTAGGGTGGACCATCCATCAATGCACGAAGCCGAAGGTCATGGGAATACCCCATACGGGCCAACATACCCGAACCCAACTCGATGGGCTACGGGGCCAACATAATATCTTCTTTAACTATCTCTCAAGTCAGAACCAAAAAGCGGCGATGTCCTACATCGGGAGTAATCTTCTCGACTGGCCGTTTGAAGCGCAGCGTTCGGACGGTCATGAAATTTGCGCCCGTGAGGCCTGAGTGGTTTTCCCTTTTGTCCCGTAGCGACTTTTTTTGATGGTGCGACGTCATACAATATGTGAGCTGCTTTTTGTGCAGTTGCAATGATTGAGCACGATCTCATGTTCCTGTCTTTCCAGTGACCGCCTTCCAGAGCCAAGACGCATTCGCAGAGCTATGGTACTCAGTAAGTACACTCTCTACCCAGACTACCCCAGAATGTCAACGCCACCCGTGCTGATTCAACCTACTGTATACTCTCGGTTAGATGCAAGCCATCAAACTTGTCACCGGCCTCACACCTACGTGTTGGCGTCCTCCCTATGGCGATGTTGATGTGCGCCCTACATTTCCCCGTATCTTTAAATATCGCGATATTTACCTTATACTTTCTGTTGTCTGTTGCCATAGGACCGCATTCGATATACTGTATTGCAAACCAGACGGGCCTGCAGTCTATCGTCTAGGAGTAGGACTCATTCGACTGGCGCGTTGGACTGTGGTTGGGAACGCCACCGTCACTCAGGCGGATGTTGCTGGCGACTAGGGCTTGTCCATTAGCAATCAGGGCGCGGGAATGTTAAACTGGTATCCAAAAGCTCAAAGCCGCGTTTCCGGTATGAAGCACTCCTTTGTCACGTCACAACGTAAAATGCTAATCCTTTACAATAGCACATCGTCCCCATTGGTTTGGCTCTCAATAAGACCCAGCCGTACCAGGAGACGAACTACTCCCTGCCTACCTTCCAGCAGTGTAAGTCCAGGCCTTAGTCTCGGCCATGCACTGTCATAGAGATGGGCTCACGACATACCCGTTTTTTTGTTTTTGTTTTCAGATATCTCTGGGCAGGTCACGGCTGCCGCTAACTCGAGCGGCGCGGATCCCTCTGGCACCAGTTCAGGCAGTAAAAAGTCGTCCGCAACTACTGCCAGGGTGTCGTCCAGCGGTACATTTTGGACTCTCCTCCTGGCGGGGATGCTTCTTTCCTTATTGATGCTATGGTGAACTACGAGTCAACAGACGAACTCCGATACATTATCCCCCGATGAGCCAGTTGCACATTCCCCCCCTTTCATACTCGACTTTTTGTAGCGAGACACATCTTCTTCCGACGACATTATTGTTGCTTGTTATAAAATGAACTACGTTGCTGTATTTGTTGCCGCGTCCTTCCGGGTGCGCACCTGGGGATTCGACTCAAAACATACGAAAATCACACCAGCGACTCCCCAATCTTTCCTATGAATCGTTGCTTTCTCTATCAACCCCACTGGTACCCTTCTTACGGTAATGATACGAGTAGCGTTCAGGTAGACGTCTCGAGGAACCTTTTATACGACATACAGTAGTACCAAGAAGAAAATGAAACCCTTTGAATTGAGTCGGAATTGAGTGATGGCTAGTGAATGTGCTGAACCATCAACGCGTCAACCGTGGTGACCATGGCTTTGAAAGTGAGAGTTACGGAGTGATGATCGATTGAGTCGAGGAAATGAGAGATCTCGAGATTACAGTACAGTACAGCAGCACACAGCACCCTCAGTTGCTGTCTGAAGGCTTTTTACACTTGGTGGGACTTAAGGGCACACGGGGGTGAGAGAGGAGGCATATGTGTAATTACATAATATGAGGTTGGATTACGCCTTAGTAAGCGCGTCCAACATGTTCATAGCCGGGGCCGCTTCCACCTCTAATATAACACTAAGAGCACGAGGACCACATGAGGCCAGTCAACCTCTCTCTCCAACCACATCCAGCCACTCGCTCGCCGACATGGGCCTTTATTTATCAACCACCTCTCGCCTTCGATCCACTCGAAGAAATGGTCAAGGTACAATAGGTGGCATGTCCCTACAGAAGTGGTACGTTTCCTCCTGTTATTCTTACTGGCTTGCGATTAATGGGCAATCGTTAGTCCACGTATCGTATCGATCCATGTTCTAGATGACGATTCTCTCCTCAACGTATTTTACCTCTATCGGCCATTTTGGTTAGGCGAAGATGGGGATTTATCTGCCCGTCTCTTGGGGAGGCGATGGGACCAGGGTCGCTGGTGGTATCGACTCGCTCATGTTTGCCAAAGATGGCGAAACATTATACTTGGTTCGGCGTCCTACCTGGGTCTTTCACTCGTCTGTACAATTGGCAGCCCCGTTGAAAGCATGCTCGCACATTCACCCCCCCTTCCGCTCACTGTTGATTACCGGAGTGCAGATAGCATCGCTTCAGAAGATGAAGTGGGGATATTGCTTGCTCTCGAGCAGCGTCATCGCGTTCGCCACCTCCGCCTTTCCTTCCCTTTTTAGAATCTGCAGAAGCTTGTTATGGCAATCGATGAGGAATTCCCGATCTTGGAATACCTGATTGTGTTTCCTTGGACGGAGGACAACACGGCCTTGATACTCCCAGAAACACTTCAAGCACCAAATCTACGTCACCTCTTGCTTGGCAGCTTCGCCTGTCCAATACGATCTCGATTACACCCGACTGCCACGGGTCTTGTCACACTCAATCTTACGATGAACCACCCATCTGCCTACTTTCAACCAAATATCCTGCTCCAGTGGATTTCATTTATGCCCCAGCTAGAGAGCCTCACGATCTTCTTTACATTCCCGGTTCCTAGCCGTGATGTGGAGAGGCAACTCACACATATGCCAATCACCACGCACATAACAATTCCTAACCTTCGCTCGTTCTGGTTCCGAGGCGTTGGCGCTTACTTGGAAGGGGTTGTTCGTTGGATCACGGCCCCTCGCCTCGAATCCCTGCAAATTCTACTCTTCATGCAACTCACGTTTTCCGTTCCACATCTCACGCAGTTTATGAACACAGCAGAGAACCTCAGGCTCGACGATGCCAGGGTCAGGTTCAAGGACAAAGAATTTGACGTGCTGATGTACCTCCGTGGGGCCGACACGAGTTCCTTTGGTTTTACGGTTTATTGCCAACATCTCGACTGGCAGGTATCTTCCGTGGCACAAATCTGCACGGCGCTTAGTCCAGTGCTCTCTCCGGTGGAGCGCCTCATTCTTGAACACGATGTGCATAGCCAGTCATCTGAAGAGCACGATGACGTCGACCGGAACGAGTGGCGCAAACTACTTAGATCGTTTAGCAACGTGAAGACCCTTTACGTCGATGATGGGCTTGTCGAAGACCTCTCTCGTTGTCTAGGATTGGAGGATGGAGAGCTCCCTTTGGAGCTGTTACCCAAACTGCAGGAGCTCAGATATTTATATTCCGGAAGCGGCGATTCTGGTGATGCATTCACCTCATTCGTTGATGTCCGCCGGAACGCAGGCCGGACTGTAAACCTGGTCCGACCTGTGCCAAGACCAGGACCTCCGAAGCCACCCTCGAACGACCCCGCAATCACATCAGCGAGTGGCGAAGCTAGGAATGACATCGATACTTAAACACGGCTCCGACGCGCGAGCCACAGAGCAGTTCAAATATTGCTCGTGTTGCTCCCCACTCTCATATCCCTGCAGCCTCCATCCCCACCACGGCTGCCATGACCTTTCGCCTAGGATCTTACGATACCCGACATCCACCAAAAACATAGCTCCCCATGGATACTGTATGTACTGTATATATATCATTCCATGTGGTCATGTTCTCCTTTTTTCCCTCTCCACCTTTCACCGTGATGGCCTTGATTTTCCGGATCACAAACTCCAACTATACGGTACGACTTGGATGACTCACACATGTATTTATATTTATATCACTTATCTTCTCTGTCCGAGGCACGATGATATCCTGAACTTGTATACAATATACAATATGTTTGTACAACCCTACTGTCGATAACGCGCATACTATATTGGGATGGGGAGTGTGCGCCAGCTGCAAGTAAGCAAGTGTCGTAGTGATGCCACATGCAAGAGCTGGGGGATGGAAGAATGTGCGGATAGAGACGAACAGAACTCGACTGTCTATTATATTCGTGAAAATCGGACTCTACCTAGGACATAACTTACTGGTACTGTTGTAGGTGCGTTTCAGGATTCCGTTGCGAAAATGTCGACTTGAGTTGGAGACGAGGCGGGCCGAGACTTGCCACACGCCACATATTCCCACTTCACCGGTTCACCGATGACACACACACACACCCTGAGGAAACCGAGCTGCATTACAGTAAACTCCATCACAATCAATTTCACATCGTGATTGTCCGTGAAGATCGATCGCCCGTTTGACGTGGATATTTGTAACAGCCGCCACTGCCACCGAACTCATGATCATACCCGCTGCCGTCTCGACCATCCCCGACGCACATTCCACGAGACTGTGCATATCCGCGTATATGCTCACACGAAAATCGAACAATCTCACGATGTGTGAAGCGAAGACTGGTATCCATGGACCAGATGGGTCGTAGTGAACGTGCTGAACCGTCAACGTGTCAACCGTGGTGACCATGGCTTTGAAAGTGAGAGTTACGGAGCGATGGTCAACTATCCGCTTCATCGCTCGCTCTTTTCCTTTTCCCCACCCACCACTCCCACAGAACTCACGATAATCCAGTCGTCCTGATGACTACTCAGCACCGCCCTATTCCCCATACACTCTCCAACCTCCCCTTGGTCCACAACATTGTTGCACGGACAATACCGACACCATTTCTTCCGCGCCCTCAGAGACGACTTCCCCATATACCTACATCTATATCACATAGGCACGGTCTGGTCACGCTGACCCCCGCAGCTGGCAGGCTCCCACCCCGTTTCCCGACCGGGCCAGAAAGCTTTGCCCCATTTGTATGTACCACAAATTGTTTTTCTTTCCATAGAGTTGATTCCCTAGCGCTATCTGCGCGACATGTTCATACTCTCACCCTAAAAGTGAGATAGCTGAGCGATAACCAAAGATGCTGTGTGAATGCTGTTCCGTACACAGGCGCCCAGATCAGGTCGGCTGAGGCTAGAGCAACCTAGACCACTAACAGCCCCTCCAATAAAAAGAGTTACACGAGGACCAATGAGGCCAGTCAACCTCTCTCTCTAACCACATCCAACCACTCACTCGCCGACATGGGCCTTCGTTTATCAACCACCTCTCGCCTTCGATCCACTGGAAGAAATGGTCAAGGTACAATATCATGTGACTTGTCCCTACGGAAGAGGTACGTTCCCTCCTGTTATTCTTACTGGCTTGCGATTAATGGACAGTCACTAGTCCACGTATCGTATCGATCCATGTTCTCGATGACGATTCTCTTCTCAACTCTATCGGCCACTTATTTTTTTGGGCGAAGATGGGGATCCACCTGGCGGTTTCTTCGGCTGGGGGAGGCAATGGGACCACTGGCCGGGTCACTGGTGGTATCGACTCCCACATGTTTGCCAAAGATGGCGAAACCTTATACTTGGTTCGGCGACCTACCTGCGTCTTTCACTCGTCTGTACAATTGGCACGCCCGTTGAAAGCATGCTCGCTCACTCACCCCCCCTTCCGCTCACTGTTGATTACCAAGGTGAAGATGACATCACTGCAGAAGATGAAGAGGGGATATTGCTTGCTCTCGAGCAGCGCCATCGTGTCCGCCACCTCCGCCTTTCCTTCCCTGTTCAGGATCTGCAGAAGCTTGTCATGGCAATCGATGAGGAATTCCCGATCCTGGAATACCTGATTGTGGGACCTTGGAATTGCACGAAGGACGACACGTCCTTGATACTCCCGGAAACACTTCAAGCACCAAATCTACGTCACCTCTTGCTGCAAGGCTTCGCCTGTCCAATGCGATCTCGATTACACCCGACTGCCACGGGTCTTGTCACACTCAATCTTAAGATAACCCACCCATCCGCCTACTTTCAGCCAAATTTCCTGCTCCAATGGATTTCGTTTATGCCCCAGCTAGAGTCCCTCGAGATCGGCAATTCATTCCCGGTTCCTAACCGTGATGTGGAGAGTCAACTCACACTTACGCCAATCACCATGCACGTTACACTTCCTAACCTTCGCTCATTCTGGTTCCGAGGCGTTAGCGCTTACTTGGAAGCGTTTGTTTGTCGGATCACGGCCCCTCGCCTCGAAAATCTGGTAATTCAACTCTTCAAGCAACTCACGTTTTCCGTTCCACACTTCGCGCAGTTTATAAACACAACAGAGAACCTCAGGTTCGACGAAGCCGTAGTCAGGTTCAAGGACAAGGAAATTGACGTGCTGACGTTTTCCCGTGAGGACTACACGTTTCCCTTTGCTTTTAGGGTTTATTGCTGGCACCTCGATTGGCAGGTATCTTCCGCGGCGCAAATTTGGACTGCGCTTAGTCCAGTATTCTCTCCGGTGGAGCACCTCACCCTTGGACACGAGGTGCATAGTCAGTCATCTAAAGAGCACAATGATGTCGACCGAAACGAGTGGCGCAAACTACTCAAATCGTTTAGCAACGTGAAGACCCTTAACGTCGATGATGGACTTGTCGAAGACCTCTCTCGTTGTCTAGGATTGGAGGATGAAGAGCCTCCTTTGGAGTTGTTACCCGAACTACAGGAGCTCACATACATTGGAAGCGGCGATTCTGGCGATGCATTTACCTCATTCGTTGATGCGCGCCAGAATGCAGGCCGCCCTGTGAACCTGGTCCGTGAAAGCCCAAGCCCAAGCCAGTTATCCGTTGAACCACCCGCGATCACGCCTCCGATCGATGAAGCTGGGAATGTCGTCGAAACTTGAAACTCGGCTCCCACCTGCGAACCACAACGTAGTGCATATATTCCTCGGACTACTTCCCACCCTTATATCCGGCCGCCTCACCACGCGTCCACGCCCGCCCGGCAAGGCCTTCCATCCTTAATCTTGCGGTACCGGACGTCCATCAAAAACATAGCTCTCCATGGACATATTTATATTATCTCATGTAGTCACGTTCTCCTTTTTACCCTTTCCACCTTTTCACGGCACCTTGACGATCTTGATTTTCCGGAGAACAACTCTAACTATACGGTACGACTTGGATGACTCACATACTTTTCTTTCTCTGTCCGAGGCACGATGACATTCTGACTTGTATACAGTATATTTGTACAATTCTATCGCAGGTAACGCGAAATATTAGATTAGGATGGGGTGTGTGCGCCAGCTACAAGTAAGCAAGTTGTAGTGGTGCCGCAGGCAAGAGCTGGGAGGGAAACGTGCAGACAGAGACAGACGAACGGTCTATTCGTGATGAAAACCGGACTCTTCCTATGAGATAAGTTACTGTTGTACAGTAGGTGCGTTCAGGATTCTGTCACGGTTGCGCAAAAATTGAAGACGTCGACGGATACGAGCGGGCTGAGACTCGAAAAGCTTTCTTGGCCGCCCACCACCACTATTCCCGCTTCGATGTATGACGCATACCCTAAGAAAACCGAGCTGCATCACAGTAAGCTCCATCACAAACAATTTTCACATTATGTCCATCCACGAAGATCAATCACCATTCGAGGGGGACATCTGTAACAGCCGCCACTGCCACCGAACCCAGGATCATACCCGCTGCCGTCTCGACCATCCCCGATGCACATTCTGCACCTGAGTGCTGAGGCGCTGAGGCTGTGCATATACACGTATGTGTTCACATGAAAATCGAACAATTTCACGATGTAGGAAGCAGAGAGTGGTATCCACGGCTCAGAGTCAAGCCGTCGTTGTTGGTACGCACTCCTTTCTTATGTCCTGACCCACAATGTTGACCCTTATTCTTGCTCCAGTATATTGCCTCTATAGATACTTCCGCTAACGAGACATAGCCGTGCAAGGGTTCAAATTACTTCCTACCTTCTTTTAACCAGTGTAAGCGTTTTACGCCAGGGCTCACCACATACCCGTTCTTTGCTTTTGTTTTCAGATGTCTCTGGGGCAGTTCACTGTAACACGTCGAGCAGCTCGAGCAGCTCATCCGTCACGAGTCCGAGCTCTAACACTAGTGTAGCGCGCACAAGCGACGCGCCTGTGAGTTCGAAGGAATGGGGTGATTAGAGGTCCAAAGAAGAAAAGGGTAGCGACACCAGATAAGAGGAGGGATACACGCTGCGGTACTTCGGCAGCTCACGTCAACGCGTTCCCTCGTCGAATAGATGTGATGAAGGGGAGAATAGGCGTCCTGAGACGGCGGGCACACAACAGAAAAAAAGGGGGGGAAACTTCGCTGGATTCCCTCTTTCTCGATGGTACAGGAGGCCGTTTATTGCCGACACCTCGACTGGCAGGTATCTTCCGTGGCACAAATTTGCACCGCGCTTAGTCCAGTGTTATCTGCGGTGGAGCGCCTCACTCTTCAACACGAGGACCATGGTCGGTCATCTGAAGAGCACAATGACGTCGACCGGATCGAGTGGCGCAAATTACTCAGAACGTTTAGCAACGTGAAGACCCTTCATGTCGATGATGGGCTTGTCAAAGACCTCTCTCATTGTCTACGATTGGAAGACGGAGAGCTCCCCTTGGAACTGTTACCCGAACTGCAGGAGCTCACATATATTGGAAGCGGCAATCCTGGTGATGCATTCACCTCATTCATTGACGTCCGCCGAAACGTAGCCAGGCCGGCCTGTAAACCTAGTCCGCTTTAGGCGCGCACCATGACCCTTCGAAGCGATCCCCGAACGACCCCGCAATCACATCAGCTAGCGGCGAAGCTAGGAATGACACCAATACTTAAACGTGGCTCCGACACATGAACACCATATTTTTCGGCTTCTCACTCTCATATCCCTACCGCCTCCACGCCCACCACGGCGGCCAAGACCTTTCGTCCAGGATTCTGCGATACCGGACATCCATCCAAATTATGGCTCTTCGTGGATATATATATATCATTGTGGTCATGTTCTCCTTCTCCATCTTTCACCGTGATGACCTTGATCTTCCAGATCACAATTCTAACTATATTGTATGAGTTAGATGACTATATGATGCACGCGTGTATTTATATCACTTTTCTTTCTCTGTCCGAGGCACGATGATATTCTGAACTTGTATACCGTATGTTTGTACAATTGTATTGCTGATAATATGGAATATTATATAGGGATGGGGTGTATGCGCCGACTACAAGTCAGTACAGTAGCATCAGCAAATCGGGAAATTTTCTTGATCATGCTTGAGGCTACTTGAAGGCTCTCAAGTAAAATTTCAAGTAATGTCAAGCACGCTTGACAGTGTTTAACAGCTTTATCTAAAATTTGTCCTTGAGACCGCTTGAATACATTTTTGAATCAACTTAAATCTATCTTGACGCCGCTTGAGTCAAACCAACTTATCAAGCGATCCCAAGTACTAAATAGTTACCCAAGCATAATCAAGCAATGTAAATATAGTCAAGCGATAGAAAAATGGTCAAGCGATGGAAATATAATCAAACATTTGCAAGCGTGTTTCCAAGAGGAATCAAGTATATATAAAGCAGATTATATTGTGGGGGTTCTGTGACGGAGCGGCTACGCTGGCTATCATAGTAAAAATTACAAACAATATCCCAAAACACCCCTCAGTTGAATGAGGGGCCACTTGTGCAACACGAAGCCATCTGTTTGTAGCTAAGATAGAGGCTGCGAGATTGAAGGGTCGTCCAAAGAAAAAGGGAGAGGGATAAGATAACAGAAAGGAATGAGGTGGCAGGGGCGCCGTGGACAGCAGGTCCACGTGCAACCACGAGTCCACGACACGCTCCTTACATGTTAATCACTATCCAATTTGACAAGGTTTGCGCGCTGGGCATGAACCTTCGAAGTGCCATCAACCCCGTCTTCAAGAATGATAACAGATTTTGTTGGCTTCCGACTAGCCTTGGCAAAGCGCCGCGCAGCTCCTATAATAGCCTCCCATTGGGCATCCTTGATTTTTGCTGCGGAGTCGGCATAATCTTTTTGATATCGACCACACGAAGCGTGACAAAACTGGGTTGAAAGCAGCCTCTTGATCAATCCGACCTCATTGCGAATGTCTTCTGTGGGCTCAACGAGGCTGCCCAGTAGGCCACAATAAAGCGTCTCTGAAGTAATGGTCTTGGTTGCCCAAAGCTTGTACGCTCGCTCGACCTGTAAGCCAATTAGTCATGATATCATGATGTATAATATTTCACATTACTGATGCAGCACAAAGACCCACAGCGCCAACAGGGCGCAAGAGTTTGGGATTGCCGAAGGCATCTACCTTGATAGCGCTGCCCATCTGATTGTAATGTGACCCAAACGTCTTGAGAAAAACTTCGTTGAGCCAAAGACCCTTCAGCTTCAGGCCCTTGTGTGATTGTGTTAATTTGAATTATCTTTGGGAGAAGAGACGCTTAACGCACCTTGTTGTCCCGCCAAAGGAACCGCAAGTCTTGAAGAATCCATTCAGCGTGTTCTTGGCGCTGATTGTCACTTTGAAAGCTTTTGGCCAGATACGAGTTCACAGCAGTCAGCCCCGCAATGCCGATCTTGTATATCCAGTCTGATAGTCTTGCTGTGGTCTACAAACAATCATCAGCGCCCCGTTACATATTGTAGAAAGAGAAAATACTCACAATGCGGAAGATAGGACCATCAACTGTTACCTGTTGCCTCGGAGACGACGGGTACACTGCGGCAATGATTGTTTCCAGGTCAGAAGCAAGGACGTCGTCATCATACATCCACACATCTCGTTGGTTGCCGATGTGCCAGTATACGGTCGGGATTAGCATCTTGCGCCACGCTTCATTATCATTCATGCCACGAGGAAGGTCTGACGTCTGCCATCGCTTCTTTCCTCTCGCCACCAGTGCCTTGGGAGGCTCATCCACAATCAAGTCGTCCTAAATATCAAATGCGTCAGAAGCTTCAATAAAATAACAAAGATGGGTCGGAATTACATCTGAATCCAGCTTCGGCTTCATTGAACTTGAGAGTGTGAAGTCGCGTTCAGCCCTTACTACCTCTTCCTCGTCCGAGAATTCTTCATCGTTTCGGTAATTGACCTCGATATTGGGCGATCCAACCTGGATTGTTGGGATGTTGGCTTCAGCAGGCGGTAGTGAGCCATCGAGGCCCAAGTCATGGGGTGAATTCCACTTCGGCAGTGGACCCGCTGGTAGTTGAAATTTGTAAGAGTTCTTGGCTGGACGAAGCTGGAGCGGTGCATTGTCATTCAAAAGAACGTTTTCATCAAGATCCGATGGTCTCGTCGTGGTTGCTGCAGCGGATAAGGGTTTAAAGGGTTTTGTCGGAGGGTTCAAGGATCGTCTTGCCGGAGGTTCTGCGTACAGAGGTTGAGAATGCACCCAGTCTGGGTTGAGGCCACTGTACTGTAATAACGAAGTTTCTGAACTGTATACACCCAAACGAAAAAGTGTTTGATGTTCCTCGTAGCTTAGCATGATGAACAGAAGTAAAGCGCAAACAAGACACGCACGCACTAAGTTATCAGGCCCGGGTTTACCGGTTTACCCTTAACTGGCTTAACCCCTTCCCGGCCTTCCCTTTTTCTTCGATCAGACGACGGATAAGATATAAGCATCGGACTTTCATCCTAGGACATAACTGACTCTCTTGAAGATGTCATCATAGGGAGACGACCCAACGATGACTGGACAGCGCATCCATCATTTTACTACCGCACTTCGACCTTTTTAAGAGCCCAGTCTTCGCGGACGCGCACATCCAACCAGATCTCGCCGCGACCTTTATAACGCCCATAAGTACTCCAGGCGCGAGCAGCAAATTACCGGCCTTATGCATGACAGCAAGTTGGCACTGCGGCGTCAAAGCAAGATGTAGCATTCCCTGGGCCAAACGGTGTTCGAGTCCGGTAGGATCCAGCAACGCCTCGCCCTCGCCCTCCGTCCGCGTCACCCCTCCACCCGCACCTGCTCCTAACGTTTTTGACGTCGACGACGACGGGTCTAGAGGGACGGAGTTCCGGTAAAAGGCGAATGTTATGCAGTAGGGCGTGTGGTGCAGTGCCTGAGGGACGGGAACGTGCAATGCAGGTGGGTGGACGATCAGTCGTTTGCGCCTTGTGTGCTTCTATGTCTGCGCGATGGAAACGTCGCGGGGCGGCGGCGCAGGCTAGACTCGCGCAGTCGAGGAGGCCGCCTGCATCTGCGAGGGTGTGGATTGTGAGGCGGAAATGCCAGACGTGGCGCGCGCCCGGCGCGAGTAAGGAGGGCTATTGAGTTGGATGAAGAGAGGGATGAGAAAGGTTGGGAATGGGAATGGGAAGGTGGGAGGTGGGAGGGCGTACGTACGCGCTCGCCAGTGATGACGCAGAGGGCTTCGTGGTCTACTGTGTCGCTTCGTCTGAAGATTTTGCCGAGCATTCGCGCTAGTGCCACTTCCTTCCTCGTCATTCTGTCTGCGCAGGTGGAGGGAGCAGGGACGGTGGGTGAGATGGTGTTTAGATTGAGAACCGAGTACGCGTTTAGTAAATGTACGTACAGGCCAGGTTCATACTCCATCGATACCATCGGCGAGAGTCCACAATGGATGGTGATCAAGCCCTCGAACGGCGGCTGGGGTTCCGGGCGTCCACTTGGGCCAGCACGCTATAATATAAACATACACGAAGTCAGAAGATAAAAAGAAAAGTGACGGTACCAGTGGGCACGCGCTTTCAGTGTACCGTACCGTGATTTGCCCAGCGAACATTCCACGTGGCCGAGCGGAACGAGAAACTCGCGTCTGTCGAGACGAAGGTTTTGGTCGAGTGCGGTCGAGAAGAAATCTTTTTCTCGGATTGAAGGCGATGGTGGACGCATGAATATATGTATGTGTGGGTGTGTGGGCGAGCGACAGTTGAAAGATATGAAAAGGAAAAGTCAAGCCTGAGAAACCTGAGAGGCCTCCGCCAACAACCAGACAACCACTCCCTGCCCAGCACCGTGACGCTCAACCATCACACACCTCCACACCTCTTGGATCAAGTCGGGATTGTGTGATGGCTACTGAATGTGCTGAACTGTCACAGTGGTGATCTCGAGATTACGGCAGCACTCGGACCAGTACGCTCAGTTACGGAATGAAAGCTGTCCGTACACAGTCGCCAAGGCAGCTGAGGCTGAGCAATTAGAGCGATCTAGACCTGCGAACAGGGCGCCAGGCACCGACAGCGCCTCATGAGGCCAGCCAACCTCTCTCTCCAACCACATCCAACACTCGCTCGCCGACATGGGCCTTTGTTCATCAACCAACTCTCGCCTTCAATCAACTGAAAGAACTGGGAAAAGTACAATAAGTGACTTATCGCTGGCAAAACAGCAGAGGTACGTTTCCTCGAGTTATGTTTACTGGCTTTTGATTAATGGACGGACAAGCATTAGTCCACATATCGTATCGATCCATGCTCTCGATGAAGATTCTCTCCTCAACGTATTTTACCTTTATCGCCCATTTTTTCTAGGCGAAGATGATGGCATTTACCGTTTCCAAGGGGGGAGAGAGCAATGGGACCAAGGACACTGGTGGTATAAACTCGCTCATGTTTGCCAAAGATGGCGAAACCTTATACTTGGTTCGGCGTCCTACTTGCGTCTTTCACTCGTCTGTACAATTGGCACGCCCGTTGAAAGCATGCTCGCACACTCGCCTCCACTTCCGCTCACTGTTGATTACCACGGTGAAGATGACATCACTGCAGAAGATGAAAAGGGGCTATTGCTTGCTCTCGAGCAGCGTCATCGCGTCCGCCACCTCCGATTTATCTACCATGTTCGTATTCCTCCGCAGAAGCTTGTTATGGCAATCGACGAGGAATTCCCGATCCTGGAATACCTAATTTTGTATTATCAGACGAAGGACATCACAGCCTTGATGCTCCCGGAAACACTTCAAGCACCAAATCTACGTCATCTCACGCTGGAAGGCTTCGCCTGTCCATTACGATCTCGATTATACCCAACTGCCACAGGTCTTGTCACACTCTATCTTACGATAACCCACCCATCCACCTACTTTCAGCCAAATTTCCTGCTCCAATCGATTTCATTTATGCCCCAACTAGAGAGCCTCTCGATCGGCTTTGAATTCCCGATTCCCAGCCGTGACGTGGAGAGGCAACCAACACATACGCCAATCACCACACACATTACACTTCCTAACCTTCGCTTGTTCTGGTTCCGAGGCGTTAGCGCTTACTTGGAAGTGGTTGCTCGTCGGATCACGGCGCCTCACCTCGAAACCCTGAAAATCGTACTCTTCAAGCAACTCACCTTTTCCGTTCCACATCTCGCGCAGTTTATGAACACAATAGACTCGGAGAACCTCAGGTTCAACGATGCCGCAGTCATGTTCCAGGACAAGAAACTTCGCTTGCTGATGTACCTCCGTGAGGCCGACACGTGTTCCCTTGATCTTATGGTTGATTGCTGGCACCTAGACTGGCAGGTATCTTCCGTGGCACAAATTTGCACTGCGCTTAGTCCAGTGTTCTCTACGGTGGAGCAACTCGTTTTTCTACACGAGGTACATAGTCAGTCATCTGAAGAGCACAATGATGTCGACCGGATCGAGTGGCGCAAACTACTTAGATCGTTCAGCAACGTGAAGGCCCTTCGTGTCGATGATGGGCTTGTCCAAGACCTCTCTCGTTGTCTAAGATTGGAGGATGGAGAGCTCCCTTTGGAGCTGTTACCCGAACTGCAGGAGCTCGCATATATTGGAAGTCGCGGTTCCGGTGATGTTTTCACCTCGTTCGTTGATGCCCGCCGGAACGCAGGCCGCTCTGTAAAACTAGTCCGTCGTAAGCCAAGGCGAAGACTTTCGAAACCACCCCCAAACGACCCCGCAATCACATCAGCTAGCAGCGAAGCTAGGAATGACATCGATACTTAAACACGGCTCCGACATGCGAACCACAAAGTAGTTCATATATTGCTCGGCTGCTTCTCACTCTCATATCCATACCGCCTCCATCCCCGCCACAGCTGCCAAGACCTTTTGTCCAGGATCTTTTGATACTAGGCATCCACCAAAAAAATTGCTCCCCATGGATATATATATCATGGTCATGTTCTCATTTCTGCCCTCCTCCACCTTTCACCGCGACGACCTTGGTTTTTTGGATCACAACTCTAACTATACCGTACGACTTGGATGACTGTGTGATACACGCGTGCACAAACCCTTCGTAGTCGCCCTTTGAAGTTCCCTCGATACTTAGCCCGGCTCCTACACGCGAACCACAGAGCAGCTCATATGTTTCTCGGACCCTGATCCCTGCCTTCTCTCCCCACCGTGTCTACGACCTTTCGTGCCGCTCGTGCATGGGCAGGTAGGATCTTGCGACACCATCAAGAATATGGCTCACCATAGATATATATGTCATTTTATGTGGTCATGTTCTTCTTTTCGCCCTCTCCATCTTTCACTGTGACGATCTCGATTTTCTGGATGACAATTCCAACTATACTGAACGACTCAGATGACTATGCAATACTCGCGTGCATCTATATCACTTTTTCTTTCTCGGCCCGAGGCACGAGGATATTGGGATAGGGCGTGCGCCCCAGCTGCCGTTACATGATGTCTCTACAGGTACTAGCAAGTGTTATGCCGAGGGACACCGTAGGCAAGGGCTGGGAGGGAGACGCGTAGATAAGAGGAACGCAAGGCTCTCTCATGGAATTCCGGACCCTTCCCAGGAGAGATATATTCAGAGAAATGTTACTGTAATACTGATTTAGTCCACTTGGCGCGTGCTCAGTCTGCTCCACTTCTATTCTTGCATCTATTTTGATTTATTGTCACTCACTCACCTCCCATGTCCACTACCTCCGTCCTCTTCTCATCGATGACATCCTCTCTAGCTGCGTTGTACTCCAATTTACCGTTTTAAATAAGAAATCCCGTGGTCATGTGATCAGTTCTCGTGGTTCAATATTGCCGAACGAACCGAGCCTGAGAACCGAACCTGTGAGGGCGTGAAACGGACGACGCGTGCGGGGGCCAGTGTCGGTACCATGTACCTCTTCACTTCAACTTTGCTACAACGTCGCCCCAGCTCAGCTACGTTAACATCCAATCCACGGTTCCAAATGGAAAAATGCTATGCACCTGAGTGCCTTATGACAGGAATCAGCAGTGCAGGAACATGTTCAGGTATGCATTGCAGTGCAGCTTGAATCCTGTGCGTAATACTAAATAGGCAACCAACTGCAGTATATAATCGCCTTGCGGCCTCAGTTTCTGTGCGTTTCTCGTACGATGGCTTTATCCTCACGGAAAGAAACTTTCGACTCCAACACACCTCTAGATTCGTCAAGTCGCACGTCAATGAATAGACAATATCATAGATCTCCAAAAGGGAAGACTACCCAATCGCATCGAGAATCCATCTCAAATTCCGGTGTGCAAACTACCAGCAGGGTTGCTACCCCCAAAGACCTATTCGACGGTTCGGAACAAAATTCGGGTGAAGCTCCCTCTATTTATCACCCCAAATCTTTCTACTCCCTCGCAAAAGCGATGTTTCGCTTCAGAAACCGGTCCCAATCTACTGTAGGCACCGTCAGCGAGGCTGGATCCGTCCGTAGCTCTATAGCAACTCCCTCAAAGAAGCAGGAAATACATTCGTTGAATATACCCTCTTTGGAGGATGAAGACAAATCTCCCGCTTCTGCACCCGTATTTCCTGACCCCGGTGAAACTCGCACGCGGCAAGCTCGTGCTCTAGAGTCCAAAGTCGCACGAGTGGCTTCAATGATATGTTCTATGGAGGAAGTCATTGCCCTCAAGAAAGAGGTTGACCGCTGGCTAACGGAAGTCACCGTAGCCGACACTGTTCGTGTACCATCCTCGTCTTCAAGCCGACCACTTACTCTTACGCATCCACAGTCCAACGCGCTCTTTTTAAGTTCCTTGCTGCTCAAGGCCATCACCGCCAATCACTTTGCGTTCCCTGATGCATCGAAGGCTGCTAAGAATACGGAGACGTCCTTAAAACTAAAAGTAGACGTCCTTGAGCTCGAGAAGGGTAGACTTGAGGTCGAACTTCATGAGTGAGTCCTGATTTGTGTATTTCTAATAATATTGGTCCTGACGTCTTCCTAGGAAGGTTAGTTATTCGAACCTCCTGACATTATTCTGTACCGTTGTTCTCGCAGAATGTCCAGTACAACCATAAGGTCCAAGAGTGCCAAAGTCTCCGCACAGTGCTTGCGCAAGCTCAGATGGCGATGCCACCTCCAGGTTACGAGCCAGTTAATACAACGATGGTATTGCAATCGCCATTGCTCGGTGCAGGTGGTGGAGGAAGTGAGGCACTTCCTCTCAAGTTCAATGGTTACGGACAGCTCTCCGGGTTGTTGTATCATTCGCCGCATAGTGTGGTGTATGAGGGGGAACTGTACCCGACGGCATTGCATCTTTTTGAGGCGCGCAAGTTCCTCGATCATAGACCTGATATAGCCGATCGGATCAGGCGATGTGAGCGCGTCGAGTACCTCTCCATTCTCAGCGCAGAGCAGTCAGATTTTACGCGGCGGGATTGGGGAAATGTCGCGCTCAGTATGGTAAGTAATCAACCTTTTTTTGGTATCGCACCGCCCTGTGTGTTTGTTGGGTCAACTTATGTCGATTGCGATGTGGTCGTTGCATAGATGGACGAGATTTTATATCTCAAGTTCCGCCAGCATCGCGATCTGCGCACTCTACTTCTCAACACTTACCCCGTTGATCTTGTCTTTGTCGAGTCGGGAGACCCGTTCTGGGGAGACGGTGGGGGCATTGGCTTGAATGAACTCGGCAAGTCTCTCATGCGCGTGCGTGAGCAGCTACGCATCGAAGTAAAACCGGAACATGCCGAGACCGAGACACGAACGGGGCAGGCTGTTTACGGAACGAACGCTGTCGTATGTCTCTTTCTTTTTTTTTCATGGTGCTCACGTTTAACGACCTGTAGGCAAGCACTGTGTTGGAATCTTCTACAAATTCGACTCGAAGCCCTACTCAAAAGCCCCAACAAGCGATATACGCTTGGAGAAACAAAGAGGCCGAGGCGCTACAACAAGGGAACACACGACGACAGCGACCTGGTGTGCTTGAAGGCTATGAAGATCACCCTCAAGCAGAACGTCGCAGGTATAAGTATGAGTCTGGGTCTCCCTAAGTCCGAGGCTGAGGATCTAGTACCTATGCCTGATGATTTGTTGCCATCTTGGCTCTGCAAATACTCTTTTCTTCGGTTATTTTGCCATGTATCTACTACTATATCGTTATGTCGTCGCCCCGTCTAACTGTGTATTTATTCGCGAGCATTTATTGGCTCATCCCCAAAGTTCAACCTGCCAACAGACAACAGGGCACGAGGGCCACACATTATGGTAAGTAGGCGGATTGTCTGTGCTTCATTTTTTTGTCGCGAGTTCAACTCCACTTGTAACTCATGATTTCGACGGCAATATGAGCGCTGACACCTACCACGGTATGCTGTATGACCAGTTCTAAACCTTCCTATAAATCCCAAACCATAGTCCTATTTTCACTACGCACACCACCAGAATGCGGACATATACTTATTGTGTTACATGGCAAGTATGGTACTATAAAGGTGACTTAAAAGCGAGTCTCAAGTACGCGTGTATTTATATCATTTTCCTTTCTCTATTATATAGGGATGGGGCTTATGCGCCAGCTGCAAGTAGAGAAGTTTCGTGTGTTGGAATGAGTCCACAGCGGAATCAATCGACGGAGCGCCCGAATATGGCATTGGCATACTCGAGCGCGCACACAGCACATACAAGTTAGCAGCATACAC
The DNA here is from genome assembly GCA_003313715.1 of Russula abietina. Lineage (NCBI taxonomy): Eukaryota > Fungi > Basidiomycota > Agaricomycetes > Russulales > Russulaceae > Russula > Russula abietina. The sequence continues at coordinate 24,471 of QLOU01000639.1, forward strand.
ACATGAGTTACATTCGTTTAGACAGCACCATGCGTGCCTATACATTCACTACAGTTCAAGGCGGTAATTTCCAGCATCCACGCCACCCCAGAATTTCTGCTTCAACTGCTCCCTCAAAACTCATCCAAATGCTTAGATAATTAGTACATTGTGATCGCACTGTAATGTAGATTAACGCTTGTACTTTTTAAAAAAAAATTAAATTAAGTGCCTGTCATTCTGACCACAAATTGAAACAAATTTCAAATTGATCAATTTCCCATGCTCAGAAACCTTGTGCAGGCTCAGAATTAGTATTAAATGATTGTAAATGATTTCCTGGTACCAAAAAATTGGTGTTTAATAAGATTAAAGGGTCCATAGGGAATGTGCAGGAGTCGGTGTCGGAAGTGCGACTCGGAGTTGTCGGGATCGGGACTCCGGACTGGGGAGGTTTCATGTGCCGGTGTGTGTCCACTTGTTCATTGAGCACTTGCGCTGCCCTTCTCAACTCATCCCCACACTCCCTCTGCTTGTTCTCGTGCTCGCGCTACCACTGCATCTTTCCTTGCTGTTCCAAAAGCTGGGCGCTTATCCACCAAATCCCACCACAAATTGAAACAAGCGCCCAAAATACCAAATTTTCGGATTTGGCATATTTTGGGCACTTTCACACCTAAATTTCAGTCGCACGGCCGGGGGCACACTGGTT
>QLOU01000640.1:0-14815 GCA_003313715.1 Russula abietina
GCCCCACTGACCACAACAACGACGCCCACGCACGCTAGCAGATGAATAACAACGGTTCGTCGCTTTCATAACCGTCTCTGCAATTCCCCCCCCTTCTAACGTGCCTGCACCTTTTAGTCTCCATCTAGACGAGGCTGCACGAGCAGCACTGCAAGATCCGACATTACAGACAACGCGAACGGTGCGTTACTCAAATCGTGCTCGCGCTGTTAATTCCCCCTCCGTCTAACATTCCCTCATACACGCAGGTACATCCCGACCGGGAATTCGTCGATAGATACACAATTTCAACGAGATATTGATGAGATAACACACATGTAACTTAGATTCTTGCTTAAAGTAAATTAATAACACTTGATTTTCCTTCGTTCACACAATTGTTCTTGAGTGTCTTGATTTTCCTTTTTTCACACAATTTCTCTTGAGCGTCTTAATTTATCTTGGAAATAAACACTAAGAAGGCAATGATATTTAAGGAAACTCAAGAAAATTTTAAGCAAAATGTGGTCCTGAGAGCCTTAATTGCCTTAATTTCCCTTGAGAAATGAGTTAAGGGAAAATAAGGCAATTTAAGCTATTCTCAAGGCACTTGAACATTTGCTGATGAGTGTTGACAAAGTTAGGGCTCTTGGGGGCTCAAGAATCCGCTCGAGGGCAGGGGCTGTCATTGTGGTGGTGGTGGGAAGGTGATTGTGATTGAACAGGTCGGCATAGGGGTCGTGAAGGAAGTGGGTTTGTGGGTTTTGGTGCGCTTGGAGTCAGCGTGGTGGTGTGTGGAGTATGTGAGGTATGTGGGACAGAAATGGGTGTTGTGCTAGAGGTATGAGTGATTCTTCGAGAAATAGTGACCTAGTCAAGTTTGAAGTGGTTGTGTCAAGGACACGCGAGCGGGTGTGGCTCACAGAGGAGGTCAAAATATGTGTTGATTGGTTGATTGGTCGTGGCGTTCGTGTGTAAACTGATAGTGCAATACGCTTCATCATCGCATCTGAGTCATCATTATCACTCGCTCTCCTGAATTACTGAACTACAGTAAGTTACCTCACAAGCAGATGAATCTGGAAGTTCTCGCATCCCTGAGGTATACACCTAGAGGTTCCGTTTCAATATATTCACGGTCCCACATATACGGCAGCGATCTACTCTTCTGCCCATCTGATCCGGAGCCACGGCATCATGATGCATGTCATGATGCACCACACCCTTCCTTCCTCCCTCTATTGCATTGCACCAACCTTCCCATGCTTGCAGCATCTGCCGACAACCTCCAAATTCTCGAGGTTCCCATTGCCACTCGCATTACCGAATCCAGAATCGTTACCCATCACACCCAGTTCCTGTACCTCAAGGATGTGCACACGCTCTTTCAAGTTGAGGGTCTCATGCCATCAAAAGTTATCTCCTGTAAGCCCATGCAGTATGAAGCATTTGTTGCTGAATATTCGACCATCCTTTTTTGTAGTTTCTTTATAATGCAACATCTTGCCAGGCAGCAAAGGTCCATGGTCTCCGGTGTAATGCGTGTGCGTTGATCATCTTTGAACAACACACATCGACCCTTCAACCCTCCAACCTCCTGTGGTCAAACTTGACGCTAAGTCTGTCTAGTTCCTTCTCTTTTCTCATGGTGTATAAGCTTCAGATGGTCCTCACGTTCAAGCCTCACACCAGGATCTGTCTATGCTCGTACGGCACCTCTACCACCTCATTCTCCACCTCATCCACCGCATGTGTTCCAACCATACCGATGGCCAAAGTCAACAGCGAGCGGAGGCTGTTGTCACAGCAGTGCCACGTGCCGTGATGTGTGCCACGCGTTATTGTTCTCCCCCTGGTCTATTATGCAGAGTTGCAAACTACCTCAATTGATGCCTTATGCACAATGGCACATTTTACAAATATGAGGCCAATCCTGTAGATGTACATATTGTATATAATTGAGAGGCAATATGTCACTGTCGGGTTACAGTGTTGGTCGGTTGTTCGTTTTAAAGTCAAGCTAGTCTTTTACATGTAGACTAGATCGGCGATAAGAGATGAGGTTGTCGTAGGGTTTAGACTGAGTGTCCGATCCAACTGTTTGTTGAGGATCTTCTCAAGTCGAGATGGGGTTCCTTCCAGTAAAGCAAGTCATATATTCCTGAAAGATACAGGAGAACAAGCTTAGGGCTTGTTCACAGTTTGTAAACAGTCTTTTATACTAGAGTCGAACCCTGAGCCCTAAGGTAATCGATTAGGGCGAAGGGTTCATGAGTCATACAAATACACGAGGTAATAGCAAGGTGATCGATTGAAAGTTCATGTAGAACATGTAGATGTGATGAGATAAGGGAGAAGAAAGAAAGAGAACTAGTATGAGAATGGTTAGGTTGCGATGAGATCATGACATTACCCCCTTGTTAACATCCTTAGAAGGCTTCTCCTTCGTCTTGGGGGAGGGGTCGACGATGTTCATGGTGGTAAGGCTGTCCTCAACGTCGCCGTTTAAGAGGGCCATCTGTTCCGGCGCAATGCCCATTTCTGATTTGTTGATGATCTCTAGGGACACGACACACTCCTTTGTTGGTGCAGAGGAGATGGGGGCGGTTGCAGCTGTCCTCGACATGCCCGTAGGCATCGCACAAGAAGCAGCATCAGATGCTTCCACATTGTACAGTATCGTGCCCTTCTCGTCGACACCAATGGCAATGGTCATCTTCTCTGACCGGCAAGGTTATTCTGGGGTCTAGGATCTGTCCTAGCCCTCAATTTATGACACACTCGGGAAGGAGCTCGTCATTCCGAAGTTGAGTGGTGATGATAGGAAACAAGCGTTCGTAGGCGTCTGCCCTGGTGAGCATCTGGAGACTTTCCTGGGTATAGATGCGTGTTTCTTTGTATTCTCTTTTCAACGTAGCGAGCTGGCGGGCTAGATCCTTCTCTTTCACAAGGGATCAGCGATACCACTGTACTTCGGTCTTGAGAGGTACGTCTCCTTCTATTTCCAAGGCTCAGTTGACGAGAGGGGCATATCTTTCGCGTTCGCAAAACAGAAGTTTCTATTTGCGAGTGTAAGCATGCATCCGTCCGGGACGTGGTTGAGCATGGAGGGGGATCATCGTGATGGGGCAGTTCCTTCCCTGGGTAAGCTGCAGTTCTGGAGAGTCCACTATTAGGTTGCAATGGAACCAGAGGGCAATCTCTTCTCCTGCCCCTTCAACTTCAATCCTTTCTTCAAAGATAACCCCGTTGCGATCATAGTTATAGGTCCAACCTTCTCCAGGAAAGACGTATCGCTCAGGTCGGAATGGAAGGGAATCGGGGGTTGGTGAGCGGGTATAGGGGGGTGTTGGTGTATAACGGGGAGGTCCAGGGGGGGTCTGGATTCGATCGGCCGGGGATCGGTCTATGGGGTAGTTATTGTTGGGTGGAGAAATGGGGAGTGGTTCAGGCGAGGGGGATCTGGGCATGTAGGCGACTGAGGGTGATCGAGAAGCGTTTATAAAGGGCTTCTCGGAGGAGAACTTCAGTAGGGGGAAGAGTGACTCCTCCTGGTACCGTGACGTTGGGGGAGCAGGGAGTGAAGCCTTGAATGGCTTCTCTCAGGGATACGCGAAAGGAGAAAGGGATTTGGGCTATCATGGCCGCGTGTATTGCTGCTTGTGCACGTCGTTCGACTCGTCGAAAGTTGATGATGTCAGTTTCGTTGGGGGTGGCTGCTCAAGCTGGGTAGTTGAGCTGGGGGAATATATGTCCTGGGGGGCCTTCGAAGACTATTTCTCTGAAGTCATCGTCTCCTGACACGTTGACTATTGCGTCGTCTCCAAGGGTGGTAGTTTCGCTGGGATATCGTAGGTTGGGGAGTTCATGGTCTTGGTCGGAGGCGTGCCAAGGACTCTGGGCATGAGAGGGATAATCATGAATGGTGGCAGTGGGGGATTGATCAGTCATGATAGTAGTGAGGGAAAGGATTCGAGATGGTCTTTCTGCGTCAAGGTCATTGTTTCTTTTAAGCATTCACTTGTCCAGCCGCAGCAGAGTTTGAGTAGTAATCTTTCAGGAGGTCTGGGGTGTTCATGTCCTTGTGATCTACCCATGAGTTGTCAGAGTTGGGATATCCTTTCCAATGCACGAGGTATTGGAGCTTTCGTCCTCGCCCATGCCTCCTGGCATCAATAATCGATTCGATTTCGTACTCTTCTTCTTCCGCCTCGAGGACTGGAGGGGGTCGTGTGTAGGGCGTGCCATACGCCTCCGTTTCTTTATAAGGAAGAAGTAGGTCAATGTGGAAGACATTATGAATCCTCATGTTTGATGGGAGTTCTAATCGATACGCCACCTGTCCGATCCGTTCCTTGATGGTAAAGGGGCCGTATCGTCGAGGCAGGAGTTTCTTTGACCCAGTGATCGATAGGTTCTTTCCTTCCAACCAGACTTTCTCACCGACTTTCATTTTCGTTGGTTTTCTGTTATCTTTGCCTCATTGCAGTTGTTCCAGGCGCGCCTTGACTTGTTTTCGTGCCTCATGTAGCTCCCTAAGGCGATCAGCTGCCATCAGTGCCTTGTCATCAATGAATTGAACTTGTACTTGGGGTTTAGTGCCAATTAGTAGTTCATGTGGGGTCATTCTGGTCGTATCGTTCTTCCAGGAGTTGTGGGCGTATTCGGCGATAGGGAGGAGTTTAGCCCAATTGTTCTGTCTTTGGGTGGTCCATGGTTGAAGATATTGTTCAATCCAAGCGTTCATTCGTTCTGATTGTCCATCTGTTCGTGGGTGAAAAGCAGTCGACAGATTTTGTTTGACGCCTAGATTGGTGCAGAGTGTTCTGGAGAAGTTTGATGCAAATCTAGGGTCTTGATCGGATATGATACGCTTGGGTATTCCGAACCAGGGCACGAGGTGTTTTAGATACTCGAGGGCAACGCCTGGTCCGTCGATAGTTTTGTGACAGGGGATGAACTTTGCGGCTTTCGTACATCCTTGGTCAATGATTGTTAGTATCAAGTCGAATCCATCTGATCTGGGAAGGTCTGTAATAAGGTCCATCAATACGTATTGGAAGGGGCCGGTGCTGGTAGGTACATCGAATCGTTGTAGTGGGGCTTTACGTCTTGGGAGGTTTGTCTTTGACTCTTGACATTTGGCACATCCTTTGATGTATTCTTCTACGAAGGCTTGTAATCTGGGTCCTTCGTAGTGTTGCTTCACCAGTTCCCAAGTGTTGGCTATTCTGGGGTGTCCTCCGCTTGGGGAATCGTGAATTTGTCTGAGGATTTCCCGTCGTTTGTCTGGGTCGTCATTCAGAAAGATTTTTCAGAGGAATAGGTGGTCAGGGAGTAGGACTCGAGGTTGTTCGGTATCCACCCCCTTGTTAAGGTCTTTTCGACGGGAAAGTAAGTCAGCGACTGTGTTGCTTGATCCTGGGATATGTTCGAGTTCGTAGTCGAAGTCTTGTAAGAAGTCTATCCACCTTGCTTGCCTTCCGTTAATTTTGTGCGGTTCCCTGAAGTACTATAGGTTTTTGTGATCTGTTTGTACCCTTATTGGGTGTTGTGCTCCCAGGAAGTAGGGTCGACCACATTTGAAACCGTGTATGACACCAGTGAGTTCTTTATCATGAGCGTCATAGTTCTTTTCCACGGGCAGGAGGCTTTGAGAGTGGAACGCAATAGGATGTATTGCGTCGTTGAATTGTTGCATAATGACTGCTCCTAGTGCATAGCCGGAGGCGTCCGTTTCCATAATAAACTGTTTATTCCAGTCAGGGGTTCGGAGAACGAGATCACTGGCACAGGTGTCTTTGAGTTTCTGGAACGCATTTTGTTCTCTTTCTTGCCACGTCCATGGTTGGTTTTTCTTTGTAAGGTCATTTAATGGACGGGCAGTTTCGGAGAACTTTGGGATAAATGCTCAATAGAAGTTGCAGAAACCTAAGAAGCTGTGGACGTTCTTGACGGTAGTGGGCGTCGGCCATTCGGTGATGCCTTTGACTTTGACAGGGTCCATTTTGATGAGGCCTTGGCCAATGATGACCCCAAGGTATTCTACTTCCTTTTGGTGGAATCGACACTTCTCCAGTTTAAGGAAGAGATTGTGTCTTTTCAATTTGTTAAGGAAGTGCCGTACTCGAGTTTCGTGTATCTTTTCATCGTCTTCTGTGGCAATGATGATGTCGTCCATGTAAACTCGAAGCCATCCTTGAGCGATCTCTTCGTTAAAGATGTCATCCATCATCGTTTGAAATGTTGCCGGCGAGTTGGTTAGTCCAAAGAACATTACGGTCGGTTCAAAAAGCCCTTCTGACGTTTTGAAGGCTGCTTTCCACTCATCTCCTTCTTTGATCCTGATGTTATTGTATCCCCATCGAACGTCAAACTTGGAATAGAGTCATTTGTCAGCTAGGTCATGTATGAGGTCGGTTATTAGTGGGAGAGGATATTTGTTGGGAATGGTCCATTTGTTCAGTCGACGGTAGTCTTGGACCGATCTAAACTTCCTGTCCTTTTTTCTGATGAGGAAGAATCCACTGGCATAGGGAGAGTTGAAGCGTCAGATTCTCTGTAGCCTAAGGTTGGAGGCTAGGAATTCCTTTTGTTCTTCTTTTTCTTTGGGGGAGAGGGGATACACTCTACAGTCAATGGAGGTTGGAGCATCTGGTTTAAGATCGATGGCATGGTTCCATTTACATCGTTCTGGAAAGCGTTCTGAGGCCTTTTCGGAAAATATCGCTCCTAAATCGTGATACCGTCTTGGAACCAGTTCCTGCCACGTCTTCTTTCTCTTGTCTGTGGCTTTTTCGGCTAGTTGTTGAGGAACGGTAGTTTTCTTGAGGTCTGTTCACATCCAGAGCTCATCTCCGTCTTCCCATCCTGGTATAGATTTAATCCATTCCTCTTGTTCTGCTAGGGTCTTTCCACTCAGTGTGACTTGTTCTGGGATTGTTCCTTGTTGCCAATCAATTTGCGGGTTTGCTCCTTCGAAGAAGGGGTATCCGAGGATGATATCATCTTTGGCTATGTCAGCCACCAAGAATCTGTATAGTGTGTTGTATTCTAGGATGCCGATTCTAAGATGTACCGCCTTGGTAACATCCCCTTTTTTATTAAAGGTCCCATCAACATTCTTCACACGTCGTGGTTTTGAGAGTGTGTGAGTGACGAGGCCCAGTTTTTCCACAACTCATGGATGGATAAAGTTTTCCGTTGCTCCGGTATCGAGGAGCGCTTTCTTCGTGACTCGTTTGGCCCACAGTGTTTTAAACAAAACGGAAATCGTGATTGCTTTGTTCCTAGGTAGATACACTAAGTCCGTAGAGCACGCCCAAATAAGAGCCACAGCATTCAGGCGTTTTGAAAACCCAATTTCTCTCCAGCTTCTCTCATGACCCTAATGAGCTTGTCGCGCTCTTCATCATTGAATTTCATGATACGAGCCGCAATTTCCGTAGTAGCGTTAGAAACAGTGGTTTCTTCGGAGAGTACGCTGACCGAGTCGGAAGGGGAGATCGAGGTGGTTGCGGTTTTAGCTTGTGTCTTCTTGTCGGGACAAGTTCTGGCAAGGTGGCCCCTCTTTCCACATTCAAAGCATCGTCCTTCGTCGCGGTATTTTTGTTTATCTGCTTTGGTGACCGCTTTTTGTGCCCAATCTCCAGAGGTATCCATGGCATTAGGGTCCCTGGGAGGGAGTTGGGGGTGAGGAGAACGTGGTCCTTGTTGGCTTCCCTGGGTATTTCCTCGTCGCCAAAAGAACCCTTTGGGCGCTGGAGAATTTGCTTGATTTTGGGTCTTAGGGTTCGTTCATTGTCCAGGTCCCCCTCGTTGCACCCTCATCCCCTTTTTTAGGATCCATTTATGCTGATGGGCTTGTGCCGCTTTGGCCCATTGTTCAAAGTTTGATGGGTTCTCATGATCAACACAGGCCTCTGCTAATTGAATGGGGAGGCCAGTGGAGAACAGTCGTAGGACAACAGAATCATCAAGATCAACGCCTGCTCGGTGTCTGAGGAATTCAAAATCGGCAATGTATTGATCAATGTTCCCTTCTTTCATCTGTAATTTCATCAGGGAGTCGTGGGCCTTTTCTTGTATGGCATAATCGACGAAGGAGTGACAAAAGTCTTGTTCCAGCGCTTGCCACACGTTCATTCCCAAGGGGAGAAGATCAGGATCGTCTTCCACTCTGTCGAGCCAATCATACTGTCGTTCGACCCATCCATCTGCTTTGGAGCCCCCTACAAGCGATAGGAAGTATGCCGATTGAGAGATGGGGTCTTTGGCGATGGTGGCCTTCCGATTCATCAGCATGAACCTTTTAAACTGGGTAAGAAATTGGTGGGTCTTGGCGCAGTCTCCTTTGAACTTTTCAGGAGGAATCCCCTCAAGTTGGACATGCTTCTCTTCATCTTTCATTGCTTCGTCAAGATTGTCGATGCCAAAGGGGTCGTCTCCGGTCCCTCGGGGACGTTGGGAGGGGGCCTTTTCCTTTGACTGTCTGGAACGATCGTTGGTTCCTTGTTGCAGAGATATAGTTTCTCTGTTTAGGGATATAGAAGTCATTGAGGACATCTTTAGTTGGAGGGGGTGCCGGCGCTTTCGGTGGTTCTTCTCTGAGTGGTTGGCCAGACTTTCCTAGTTCTACTAGGTTAAGTCCATCCATAGGCCAGGATTTGAGGCGGTATTCTGCTGGGGCTATTTCGTAAGCTTCGAAAATGTCTTTTCTTTTTCGGATGGAGAACCAAAGCCCATATGTCAGACATACTGGTATGTTGGACTTTGCGGACTTTAGGTAGTATCCAGCCCAGGGGGCATGGTCCGGTTCTTCTCCTCCTCAGCGAAATACTACATTTTCCATGTATTCATCGGGGATCGTAGTGATGGAAAGTGGGTGAAGTTCGAAAGGACATCTGAGCGCATCGAGTTCTTCTTTGGTGGGGTAACTTTCTAGGCTGGGTACGCACCAGTCTCCCCTTGAGGCTGAAGCAGATCGCTTCATCGTTCCTGCTGCTGCTGCTGAAGCTGCCATATTTGTAAAGCTCGTTCTAATGTCACCATCGGGTTACAGTGTCGGTCGGTTGTTCGTTTTAAAGTCAAGCTAGTCTTTTACACGCAGACTAGATCGGCGATAAGAGATGAGGTTGTCGTAGGGTTTAGACTGAGTGTCTGATCCAACTGTTTGTCGAGGATCTTCTCAAGTTGAGACGGGATTCCTTCCAGTGAAGCAAGTCGTATATTCCCGAAAGATACAGGAGAATGAGCTTAGGGCTCGTTCACAGTTTGTAAACAGTCTTTTATACTAGAGTCGAACCCTGAGCCCTAAGGTAATCGATCGGGGCAAAGGGTTCATGAGTCATACAAATACACGAGGTAGTAGCAAGGCGATCGACCGAAAGTTCATGTAGAACATGTAGATGTGATGAGATAAGGGAGAAGAAAGAAAGAGAACTAGTACGAGAATGGTTAGATTGCGATGAGATCGTGACACAATACAAGTAACTTGTTCAATTCTCAGTGGACTTCAGAATGTGGTGGCATGTGTACATGCTGGCTGTGTGACCGGAAAGGCAACTCTAATGAAAATGAAGAAAATATAGAAGATGAGATGTGCAACCGACTGCACAGACAACTGGTTGCAACCGACCACAACCGGAGGAGGCAACTGCAGTTGCCAGTCTTGATCGGTTGTGGTTGCGGTTGTAGTAAATTCTGGTGATTGAAAGACCGGTCCAGGTCCGGTTGCACCCAAAATAGACAAAAAAACCGGACCGGACCAGACTTTTAAACACTAAATGCAGCACTGAAGCAATACAGATCTTGAACAGTTTGGGCCTTTTCCGAGTCCTGTCTATGGTTATGTTGTCAGTTGAGAAAATTGAAGAGCTGAGAAAGTAGAAAAACTTGCCTGCACACATTGCAAATAATTCTGTCTCCGAAATAGGAGAAAAAATAACCAAGGTCCGGTCTGTAGTGGGGGCGACCAGCCTGAATACAATCTGAATCGTATATCATGGTACGCGTAGGCGCACCATCAGGTGGTGGGCTAGTGTCTGTGAGGACAGGGGATTCAACCTGTGAAGGAATATCTTGATGATTAGGCAGTGCCATGAGAATCGGTAAGAGCCCTTAACATCCTTTTTAAGGGTGGAGGTGGAGAAAGCATTGCAAGCAAGATCAAATTTGTAAAAGGTATGAAAACATACAATTGGTGATGTGTACTGTTACGCTCCATTTCATGTCTAAGCATCTAGCCGCCCACGTACCTTAGTTACTACCCAATTCGTACTATATGTATATTACCAGACCGCTTACTACCGGACTTCCTAATGTGATCGATCACTTAATGATCGCATCACTATTGATTACTATTCTTTGCTAGCACACAATGATTGCTCATTTAGGCAAGTAGCTTTCCCATACGCCATACTTGCATCACTATCGCATCATCACTGCACATTATGCACTCACGCGTCACACAATTCTTGTGTGCGCATTGCTCTAGTCTTTACTATCTATTAGTCTACAAATCGCACCATTGTAGACTCATTCTCTCACTAGAATGAGTCATTCCCTGTATATATAAACCCAGTCGTTGTAACAAGACAAGCCAGACTTGGTCTCATATGAGAATATACTTAGCTGCTTAATGCGCTGCCAATTCTCGTTGTAAAATCAGGACTATAAACCTATCTGCTGCTGCTTAACGCGCTCAGACCCCTAGAGTCTACTCCTAGCCCTTCACGCTCTTAGATAAGAGTCTGCTATATGATCTAGCTTTGGATTAAGCTAGCTACTTAGATCGTTACACTAAAGTATCTGTGTACGCCGATTTAATCCCCATACTCTAGATCCAAGCCACACAGTAGTCATCCTTGTGATAAGCTGCTGTGTGCATTACGAAGAGTCCATTCGTAACACAAGACCAAGTCTTATCACTAAGATAAACATCTTATCACTCAGAAGACGACTGTCTCATCCATAGACACGATCTTAACATATCTAGACCGAGTCTAAAACCAATCTACCAATTCCAAGGCCCTCAACGCAGAAGGCCTTGAACACGAGTCAACACGGCATCGTTAGCACAACCGCTTGACCCGAACCATCCAGAGTTACTCTTAAGAGTTAATAAGAGAACTTCGCACGATCTACCACTACATGTTACAGGACAAGTAGTTTGGAGAGAATACCCAGATCCAGTAGAGAACGGATATTATCTTTGGCACCCCCAGTTCGAAAAATATAGACCAGTTGAGTTCATCAATAACTATTGGCAACACCTTTTTCAAGCACAAGGAGATTACTTCACCACGTTAGAAGATCAAATCCCACATTTTGATCAAGGCACTGGATATTGGAGAAGGCACGAACCCCAATACCAGCCAGAACAAACAGATACACAAGTAGTAGCATCTACATCTGCAACTACACTTGAAGTACAGACACAGAATCTTCCAAGTTTCTCGACACAAGATCCTCGGATCTCACCTTTTGTCACTGCACGAACCACCGTCTCTTTAGAACCGACACAAGACTCTCCAGCTTCACCCTTTGAAACCGCGCGAATCTCTACACCAGCAGTTAATTCAGATTCAGAATCAGGATTAGCATCATCCACATCGCCTGAACAAGAAGCACCAGGCACAGTAGTACCTACACACGCACCAGGTACACCTCTCAAACTGCAACAAGAGCATGTCTTAGCTGTAGTACTAGAGAACGTACTAGACATCCAAGACAGAGAGCTAGAGAATCCTCTCACATCAAATCAACCAGCGTACTTCCAATTAGTCAAACAAGCAGTAGGATTTGAATTAAACATACCACCTCCACCTCCAATCGCAGCACAACCATTTGTACCACAGTTACCAGCATTAGTTATGGCTGCACAACAACAACAACAGCAACAACAAGCACAACCACAGATGCAACAGCAAGTTGCTGCTGCTCCTGTTGCACCTGCTGCACCTGCACCAGAACAAGGCACTGATAAGCTCAGAGGCACTCCGCCCACTATCTTCGATGGAAGTCAAAAAAAGAGCAAAGCCTTTATACAACAGTTTAACGTCTTTTGGGGCCTTAACGAAGGACATGAGATAATGGCGACACCTTATTACCACGCCTTATACTGTCTATCACTCATCAGAGGACCAAATGTAGACAATTGGGTGAATGAACAAGTCAATGATTTGCACAACAGAACCAACACAACCAATCCCAATGCAATCGGACGAGAAGAAGATGTCCTCTGGGAGGACACTCGCATTGCATTCGAAACCGCATTCACAGACACTGCTGAGAAACAGTTCTCATACCAGAAGTTGATGCAACTTAAGATGTATAAAAACGATCTTGACACCTACATAGCCACTTTCAAGAACCTTGCACAAAAGACAGGCTTCAATCAAGATGCAGCCGAGCTAATCCACTTCTTCTTTAGAGGATTACCTCACGATCTTAAGAAAGCTCTTCTCAATCAACCAGGACCAGCCCCTGACATCATGGTACAATGGCAACAAGCTGCCAGAGAAGCGCTACAGAAAGAAGCGTTCAATGACACCATGATGGGCACTGGACAACACATCTATAAGTGGGTCACACCCCACCATAATGGAAATGGCAGACATCAGAAGGACAGCGATGCAATGGATGTCGACCCTCCAGTCTTTACACAAGTCAATCAAGCCTACACTACTGAAGATAAGAAGCAACACAAATTGGAAGGACAATGCTATGAATGTTCCAAGCAAGGACACATGGCGAAGGATTGTCCCAACAAGAAGAAGTCGCAATACAAGCCACCAGGCAACTTCAATGCTCGAGGACACAAACAACAGCGATCTAGACACGTCCAAGATCGCAAATCAAAGTTTAAGTCCAACTTTGATAAATCCAGACGATTTGGCCAAGCCAGAATGGCCACGATCGAAGAAATCAATCAGGACACTGACGATGAAAGCAACAACTCAACCAACATACCAAGCCTTGCTGCACGAACTGCAAAGTTCACTCCGGAAGGAAAGGAGAAATGGCTTGAAGAAATGAAGCGCCTGAACATAAATTTTCAATGAGCCCTACGCTAACAGCCATGCTAAGGGCAGTGTTCAATGAGGCCACATTCATCCCATGCGTAAAATCAATCGAAACTAAAGTTCACTTGAGTACAAAGTATCTACGCTCTCGAGTCACTGCGTGTTACCGAACAGTGAGTCTCTAGAGGAGAGAGCGTTGACTGTCTACCAAAGTGCGTTTGCTGGGCAAACACGACTGTTCTGTTCTCTGTTCGATTCAGTTTTCGAGATGTGTACCGCTGTTGACTCATGGACTGACATGGTGACCCGTCGACCATATGCCTTGGATCCAGATCTACTGGATCCCCAATAATGGTAAAGACATCACCTTGCCTTTCTAGTTTCCGTTACTGTACAAGACTGCCCCATGTCCGCTTTACGATACAAGTGTGCCTCAAGAACCCCTCGTGTGACTCATTATGATACGTTTGGAAGTCCCTTTACGATACAGAGCTTTACTAGGCCTAGTACTTACCACGTTTAACCAACCCTTCTGTTTGGCAGAGAGTCAGTTAGATCTGGACGTACAGAAGGAGTGCTTTGTTTAGCAAAGCCTGCCCTTCTTCTCGGACTAGTCAACCATCGTCATCGCTTTTCAGTACTATACAAGTCTCATAAAGCCTTTCGGGACATCACCATCCCATATAGAGGGAATGGTGAGCTCTATGGTGTAGATATGTCCAAAACGCGTTTAGGAGTGAGTAGAGGTGTCCACAATATCGCGTTTTTGGCCCTGTTTGGCTTTGCCTGATAGATTTCGTTCGTTTCGAGTATAAATAGCCCCATAGTTACAACCGAAGAAGCCCTAAGCTTCTCTTGAATCTTATTCTGTGCTTCTTAACACCTTCCCGTCCACTCAACGGTCTCAACACCACTTCCATATCTTCTAAACAAAGAAACAACTTTCTCACGCTTAGTAATAAGCAATACTCAACAAGAAATTAAAGAATACGCTTGTTGCGTCTTCTAGAAGGCTTCTCAAAGCAGTGATTGAAGTCTATAGAATTGAGTGCCCGTGTTACGGTCAAACCAAGTCGCTCAACAACCAACCAGTCTTGTACAATCGAACATCAATCGGCTAACGCCTGAACGCCTCACAGAGCGTATCACAAGAGAAGCTTTCTTTACACCTACGGTACAAGATGATAGAATATCAAGAAATTACTGTTGAACATATCAGCAAAACTGCAAGAAGGGTTGCAGTAAGAAACAAACCCGACCTCCCAAGAAACGTAGCAGGGACAATAATCAAATGGATGAAACCTGTCATCACTCTGAATCACCGAGAGCCCCCCGATTCCTATTATGCATTGCGCAAAGGATATGCCCACCCAGTAGAACTAATTAACAATGAATGGTACTGGTTAGAATGGGATGATACCGACAACTTCTTCGGATATTGGGTTCGGGCAAAGGACAAAGTCTCTGAGGAAGAACTCCAAACTGGGTTTATGGAAAATGAAACCATTGCAAAGATTCTTGCAGCCGGGTGGAAAGGGCAATATGGTCACTCTGAGTTGGAAACCCCACGAGGCGCTGGACCAAGTTTCACTCAAGTAAGAGAACGAGCGGAATCTGCTAGTACTCAACCGCAAGCGCCCTCGCCAACTCAAGAGTATGATGATGAAGATGTCATGGATAATAATCCTGGTCAAACCGAAGAACTAGCCCGACAATTTGACCAACCATATCTAGCAGATATTGCGGAAGAAATCGAGCCATCTCAACCACGAGAACATTATCTGCCCACCACCCTTCCATCAGCCGCATCT
>QLOU01000649.1:0-10004 GCA_003313715.1 Russula abietina
ACATGCACGACAACCCCACGAAGTCGTATTTGTATCTTATGGAGAGCATGCCGTAAGTTTTTCAAAGGAAGTTCGCGTTCATCCTTCTCACGGGTCCTCGTAGTTATCTTCTTGGGAGCGGTGGCACACTCATGTTTGATGTGACCATCGTCGCCCAATCTTTTATATACCGTCCGCATCCCAGGGGACGTGCATCCCGGTCATTCTCGCGTGAGGTGACTGCCGCAGAAGAGGAAAGTTTAATGCAGTCTGATGATGTAGAAGAGCCGTATACCCCACGACGTCGATTACCCGTGACGACAGAGGAGGCGGACTAGTTTATCGAGCACTTATATAATCGTTCTTGTATTGACCGGCCTCCTTCCTTTCCAAGCAAAGCAAATGTAACTCTACCCACTACTTTCCCACGGCCAAACGTAGCCACCAGCCACAGTTGTATCCCTTTATCATGTCCCCACCAGAACTGGCTAAACGAGCAATAAGCTCGACGGATGCCGCAGGAATCAGGCTCCCTCCAACCAAAAAGACGCGCTTTCTCGACCCCGCAGATGATGAGACCAATTTCGCCAACGAAGTAGACGCGGCTCTCGAGAATCCCTCCGCAACACGCAAAGGGCGCGTCAAGACAGATGGCTATGAATCAGACTCGAGCGACGACGGCGAAGGCGTGGTCCTCAGCCGTCGGCCTGGTGCCGATGGCGTGGCGAATGACGAGGACGAAGATATGTTCGCCACTGAGCCGAAAGAGGAAAACACCACCAAGGTCGAAGGGGGCGAGAAAAAGAAGGGCGAGGAGTTCTTGCGCCTAGGCGACATCGAGGGGCAAGAATTTGGACGTGGTGGATCTGCCGATGCGGACGACGACGACGGCGACTCTTCAAGGGACGACGAGGAGCCCGAGGACGAAGACGATGCGGAACGGCGGAAGAAAGCAGGCATGGGATACGAGATGTCGTCTTTCAACATGCGGGAGGAGATGGAGGAGGGCAAGTTCTCCGCCGACGGGATGTACGTGCGGAATTTCGATCCGCACGCGCTGCACGATCGGTGGATGGACGGTCTGGGCGAGCGTGAGATCAAGCTCGCGCGGAAGCGGAAGCGGAGACAGGAGAGGGCGCAGATGGAAAAGATGCGCGCGGAGGAGGAGGAGCTGGAGCTGCTTGGCGGGAAGGATGCCGTTGAGCGGGAGGTGCTCGCGATGTTGAAGAAGGGCGAGACCGTGCTGGAGGCTTTGCAGCGGCTTGGATCGCGCAATAAACAGGGCAAGGCGAAACAGTCCAGGTGCGCTGCCCTTTTCCCTCCCCCCTCATTGCGGCCTTGGTCCCTGATCTGAATGTGCGATCTTATTAAGTTCTGCTCCTTCGCGGACGGGGAAAGCTTCATCACAAGATTCCGGCACAGTCGCGGACAAGCGCCCCAACTCGGTATCCGACGTCGAGCACCTCACACATCTCGCTTCGACCCTTCTCTCACTCGGTGACACTGATGTTTACTCGCGGACCTACGAGGAGCTTGTGCGCTCTGTACGGTCCGCTGGCAAAGTTGATCGTTCGTGGGTTCCTCCGTCCGCGGACGTCAAATACGAATACAAATGGGATGTCCCAGACTCGACGGGTGAGCAAGGGCAAGTGTTTGGGCCATATAGCGAAGAAGAGATGCAATCATGGTATAAGGCGTCGTACTTTGGCTCGACAGGTGAGAAGGTGAAAGTGAGGCCTGTTGGGGGAGACTGGGGAGCGTGGTCCGATTGTTTATAGTCTTTACATTGTCTTTGCGTTGTTGGACATGTAGCGTATGTAATTCTAGTATACAGTGTCCGATATGCGCCGCCATAACTTAGGGTTGTGGTGGGAAAAGATCTAATGACTGATGTATTGGAAAACGAATGATACCTCAGGGTGACCCACTTCAGCTCGGAGTAAGTCGTCATGGTTGTTCCTTAGTTCTACATTAGTGAAATGATTCCATCTAAAGGCGTCGCCAGTTAACTTTAGGGCAGGTACAGAACAGAGAGGATACTTACGTGCTGGCATCACCATAAAGCAGGACTGGAGCTTTGATAATCTGCTTGCCGTGTTTACAGCGCTTGCATTTGAGAGTTTCGTGTGTCTCGCATTCCGTGTGTTCATTGAACAAAAACAACTTTCTAAGGGCATCGATCGAAAAGTGACGCTCTGCGTCTTCCTTCTCGTCGACTACCGCAGAGGAGAGGGCTTGCTTGGACGCCTGGCGTTGAAATATTTTTTCTTCTATTGTACCCGTGGATATGAAACGATAGACAAAGCCTGCGCGGATGCAGTTGAACAGGTGACCATGAGTATAGGCGCGACGTGAGAGAGGGCAATACTACACACATTCTTTCTTCTGGCCATCGCGCCAGACACGCGCCAAAGCCTGCTGGTCTGCTGCTGGATTCCAATCTGAGGGTTGGGGTAAGGACTGTCCAACGCCTCGAAGACGAAGGCTTACCTGGGTCGAATAAAATCAGACGATTTGCCCCAATGAGATTGATCCCACATCCACCAGCCTTACTGCTGAGCAAGAATACAAACTCTTTGCCCTCGGGATTATTGAATTGATCGACAAGCTTCTGGCGTTTGGTAATGGTCATCGTGCCATCTAGGCGAAAGTATCCGTACCTTATACAAGTAACATTAGGGCAGCCGGGTAATGTAAACTCTGACTCACTTCTTGTTCCGAAGGAGCTTCTCGAAAAGGTCTAATGTTTGAGTATAATTACTGATAAGAACGATCTTGTCGTCGGTTTCAGTGCGAATTCGATGTAAGAATCTGTCGCGTGGTTTAGTGTTCGGCTCCCGGTAGTAAATCCAAGCACACCTCTCTAGCACTATGAACTTGCCGCTCCATTCGCAGTGCACCGTTTGATTCTTATCGCGTCCCCTCGGACCAGCTGCTTGACCAGGTCCGCAAAATCCTTCCGGTATTAAATGCTCAGACCCATAAAGGTCATTGGGAAGATCAAGCAGTTCTGGGTGATTACAGAGTTTCTTGAGGATATTAATCGCCTTCAAGGGCTGCGAATCTACGCCACGCAGTAACGCTTGAATCTCCGGAGACGAAATGAACAACTTGTACAGGGAAAGCTGAAAGTTGGATAGGCCGCAGAACACGACCTGTTCGTATTTGACGGGAACTACAAATAGAAATCAGAATGTATGGAGACGGAAACAGTATGTTAACGCACGATATTTGGAGAGAAGATCATTCGTTCGACGAATGATGAACTTGGAGACCATCTCTCCAAGCTCTTTCAACTTCTTTTCGCTTACGGCTTTCACTTCGTCAGTCGCATCCGCGTCTCGCCCACGAATAATGAGGTTCTCGAAGTTCTTTCGAAAATCATTCTTCGAGCCCAAGAAATTGGGATTGGCGAAACTGAGCAAGGAAAAGTACTCTGACAGGTCATTCTGGGAGGAACCATTCACGTATCAGCAAGTGAATGCACATGACTGGATCATGAGTTAATACCTGAATGGGTGTGCCAGAGAGGATAACGCGGCGCTTCACATCAAGAGAGTTCAGTGCCTGGAACGTAAGCGATTCTAGGTGCGTTGAGGCTTTAGGTGAGCAAGGAAGGGGTAAAGAAATGCGAGTTCATGTACCTGAATTCTTCAAGCGATGTCCCTCGTCGCAAAGGAGAAGGCCAATCTTGCAATTCGACAAATGTACTGTCAGAGTTCTCAATGTCTCGTACGAGACAATCATTACTAAGTGGGTAGTCAGTCCGTGAAACGGATACCGGGTAGTGCAAGGCCAACTTACCTGGTTGGGTTATGTTCCTCCCACTGGCCGCAACCCAACGTGCAACCTTCTCGAGTAGTTCAGCCTTTCCGCCCTTGCCGTCTACAGCAAGGGCTGTTATGGTATCCTTGCCGAGCCACTTTGCTAGGAGATAATCAACGATCCATTTTACGAGCATATAATAATAGCGTACCCAACTCATTCGCCCAGTTTTTGACCAGGCTTGATGGACACGCGATGATGGATTTGCTAATGGTCGGCTTCCCAGCGTGCGGAGACTGCCTAAGGAGTGTCCAAAGTAAAGCGATACATTGCAGCGTCTTGCCGAGACCCATCTCATCGGCCATGATACAGCCGTATTGATTCTCGACAACCATCCCAGTCGTGCAACGATACAGAAACTATGCGGAATAGGATTTGAGATAAGATGGACTGGAAAATCAGATCAAAGTGGTACGAACCTTGACGCCTTCGACTTGATGGGGTCGTAGAACCTTGGAGAGGCGCGGGTCGATGACAACTGGTACCTTTTTGTGATGCGTGGTTTTCTCCTTACCACCGCCCAGTAGCTCTCGTAGGCTCTTATGCGGATTGTACTGTCCCGCGGTCTTCTCTCTTGCCTCTTTCTCCGCCTGAACCCTGAGCTCTTCCTTCTCTCGCGCCTTTCTCTCCTCGTCTGTCTCCCGCGTATCGACGGTGGGGTCATAGAGTACGATTGCATGATCTTCCATGGGATCATGCAGCGGCCTAGGTATTATCTGTACTTGTGGCCTTATGCCAAGGGATGGATTCGATTGAATCGTCTTGATAATCTCACCATTCTTGTTTGTCATGACGGGGATGGTGTATCTACGGGGACCAAATAGCTCGTTGAAGGGCTTTGGCTTGTAAACAGGAAACGGACAGATTTCGCTAGGAGGACATCCACTGTCAGCAGATGGTCTTCTTTTCTTCGTCTTTGAGCCAGAATCTGAATCGGTGTCATCGTCGGTCCCCTGGGTCTCCTTGTACGAGATGCGTTTCCTTTTCCGTTGTGGTAGGGCACGCTGGACAACGGGAGTTGGGACCTTGAAGGGCTTGTTGATGCGAGTGCTTTCTTGATATTTATCCACGAGTTTCCCATCTATGGTAGTGGGTGTTCTGCGAAGCATATCGATTATATGCGTTGGGAGAGGAATGAATCCGAGTCTGGCGATCGCCGGACGCGTCCCACGCGTCGCATCACGTGCACGCGCAAACCCCAATCCCGGTTCAGGGTATAAAATAGATAGTTTTCTGCGTGCGTACGACAAAAAAAAAAAACAAGATACGACTGATATAATGACCATAATACCAACGGGATCTACCATCGAACATTCTCTGCCTGCGCTGCTGCATCAGCGAACGCGGAATGATTCGCCACCTTAACGTATGATACCACCACAGTTTCAGACAAGCCCCGCAACGTAGCAGACAGTGCAAGCTGCCTGGTGTAATCTTCGTTTGTTGACGAGCAACAGGCTAAGAGTCCTGAGCTCGCCATCACAACAAACTGATGAGTGTGTCAATTGAAGCTTTAATATGTTACACGACAAACGACGAACCAGACCGCCCTCCCCCAGCTTAGTGGAGAGCGCATCAAACACCCGACGTTGCTCTACCGTCGCAGTGTCCCCAGGTACTAGGCGCGCGGAAGGCCCTCCGCTTTCCAGAGTTTCCAGAAGAGCTGTAGCTGCAAGAGACGTGTACAGCTTCCCAGGTGGACCGGAAGTGCCTGACAGTATGCTTTCCAGTTGAAGTTGGTGATCGGCCTGCGCTGACACGTCCTTAAGTGCCACCGGTACTGAAATCGAATTGTCGAGACTTAGAAGAAAGAGCCCGGAATTTGAAGGCGATACGCTATTGAGATGGCTTCAGATATACCGTCAGACGGTAAGGGGTGCTTACTTACACCGTATCCGACGTTGGGGACGTAGCCCAGGTTGGCAAACCAGTACCGGTCGACCTACACCGGAGTTACGATACGAAACAACTGCTGCAACTCCAAACAGACTTACAAAGGGCCAAAGATAGTCGATCTTTTCCAAGGACTAGACCCCCCAGATAAAGGTTCAGGGAAGCTAATTGATGTAGGCATTTTGTCTGGTAGCCTGGGGATATCTTAGCAAAGAAATGAGATATTTATGAAACTCCTTACTCGATATTTGGACTGGCAGGACAGGGCTGGTCCTGCTCTTCATAATCTGCGAGTAGTAGACGAGGCTCGGTGTCACCGTCACCGTGGCTTGTTTGTTCTGCCGCGGTTGCATTGCCGTTTCCGTCCTGCGGAGATGTCCCGATTGACAGCCCTGAATGAGAAGCCATGCTACCAAGGGTTGCACTGGTGGCCTCGGGGAGTTTGAGGACTAGTTCAGCATCACCGACCGCTTGGCTATCCCTCACAGAACGATTTCTTTTCAGAGGTTCAAGGGCGCCTTTTTTCTTGTTAAAAGCAAGGAGCGAGGCATTTCTCCCCTTTATTCCCTTTGTACCGTTTTTGGCACCCTGGATCTGAGGAGCACCAAGTTCTACTTGTTGGTCAACCTCTAGGTGAGGACCAGAATGAAATGAGGGATTTATTTCGTTAGCTGTGGTCTGTGTTGATGGCTGTGACTCGACATGGTTTGAAACTCTTGAGGATGGAGGGCAACTATGACGCTCTGTCTCCTCAGGTTGTCCCGAGGCGCTAGAAGGGACCGGATTCCCGAGATCGACTTGCTCCGCGGATCCAGAGGCGTCAAGGCCATCATTGACGGCTAAATCAAGCAAGGTTGAATAACAAAGTCGCAGGAGATCTGACCGTGGGCATACCCGTACTTGGCAAGTTGTCCACAAGCATTGCATCCTCGGGATCTGAGTCAGGAACCTAGGGTTGTTAAGTCTTCCGTGATCGGATACCACAGCAATCGTGAACTAACTGGCGTGTGCATCTCACGCCGGGGACGCCGTGTCGGCTGCGTATCTGATTTGCGTCTACTAGAGCTTGCCCGCTTCCGTTTAGATGTGCTTCGGGGCTCAGGGCGTTCTAATGATCTCTTTGTCGCCCTCTCATTCGCGGTCCCACTGGAAATGGGATGTTCGTCCCCTGATAATCGGGTATTGGCTCGTTCACTTTTTCTGGGCGTCGTCTTGTTCTTCCGGCCTCAACAGAGGGTAAGATTCTACGACGACAAATAAATTGGAAGACATACGTGGAGGCCCCATGGGAAAGACTTCCTCCCCATTAGTCCATCCCTCAATCGAGTCGACATCACGACCCTTGGTGTCCACGCGGTCCCAAAACCTTTGAACGATTTCCTCTCCACAATTTTCGAAAGACTTGAAAGGTTCCCATCTTCGGGAAAGGCGTGAGCACGTGGCATACAAGCCTTTGACGTTGTGCGAGGGAAAACTTACGTGTTGTCAGTGTGTTCATAACCCTTCCACTAGCACGCAGTAGGCAGTGGGAATCCTGCTATAGGATAGGAAGACATGTCTCGCACCTTCACATTGAATTTCTAGGTTGTACATATCAATGGACGTGTGTATGTATGCTGAACAAAGGACCCACCCAACCCATCTTCTTGCCTTTCATGAAGACTTTTGCCTTCAAAATGTATTCTTGCAGTACCGCGTCAGTAAAGGCAGATAAGTGAATAGGGAGAGACAGACACACCGACTTCATATTCGACCTCCATATAGTGGTTGAGTAGAAAGACGTGATCATGTGAGGATTAGATAACACGCGCCTTGTCCAAGCCGACCACCCACGCTTTTGCCCCACAGCACTGCATTGCTCCCACAGATACAGTAACCGGCGCTACAATCAACACTTTTCTCTCGACTGCGGGTTTGAGGCAGTACTGGCCCTACCGTGTGTTCGAAAACCAAAACGACCACGTTCACAAGGCCAAACACTATATCTCGTCGCCCCATCCACCCCATTCTAACCCTCCCTTTTCCCTTCCCCATTTGTTGCCCTTCCCATAGCTACCCTATCCTCGTAATAATGGTCATCGACGCAAAATTACCACCCGACGATTCGGCTCCGTTGCCTGCACCACCACCGGCCTACGCACCACCCTCAGAACTTTCACAGGATCCTTCATCTAATCCACCACACCAGCAGTACCCGCCGTCGTCAGGTCAAACGTATTCGGGGTCTCCTACATCGTTACCGCAGTGGAATTCCCCTGGAACAGGGCCGCAATCTATTCCACCAGATGAGTGGGTGGGGCAACAGTATCGGAATCAACGTAAGTCCTCCAGACGTTCGCTTTTCCTAATCATAATGTATTTACAGTTTTCGCTCAATGTGCGAGGGGTAACCATGACGAGACTACAAGTTTTGGTCTTTGTGGCATCATTTGCGCCATACTTTTATTTCCCATTGGGCTCATCTTCCTTTGGTACGCAATGATTTATCTCCTGTTTAGCCGACAATGACGCTAACTATATTTAGCATCGATACAGAGAAAAAGTGCTCACGATGCGGGGTGCGGTTGCCTGGCTAGACAATATTCGTATATCTTTTCCTTCCCTTCCCTCACCACCGTACATGTTTGGACGTTTTCTGTTATGTACTTTTATTTCTCCTGGTTAATCACAGCATGATATGTACTGATCGATCCGACAATAATACAAGTGATTATTTAGTGGGGTAAGGCCGGTAAGCCGCCGTAAGGGTTAGTAATAAACAAGTAGATGACCACGGTACTAGATGAAAGCGGTCGTGCAACAATAAAAGTGGAAGTAGTGGAGGTAGAATGCCTGTAGGAGACTTTACAAGGTAACCAATCAAAATCAATTCTGAAAATCCAACTAATCAGGTTTCAGAATGCTCAGACACTACAGGCGGGGAGGGAACATCCTTCCCGCAATGAGGCAATCCTTTACCCACTCCATAGAAACGTACTTTTCTCCGCCAACGGATGGTCGCTCGTGCAGGTCTTTGACAACAACGAAGTGGAAATCTTTCAGATCGGGGTTGGAGGAGTACTTGAGTTCCGGCACGGCTTCCACTCGAGCAGCGCCCATTGACACGATAATGCGCGGGATAAAGCGGCCACCATCGTTGGCATTTTTATCGCCAACGCCTAAAGTACCCTACGGTTACATGTTATCAACCCATCCGTCTGATGCGAAGAATTAAGTTACCTTTTTGCCCTTCGCTGGCAGAGGAAAGTATTCTTGACCCAACACGAGCACCGATTTCTTGGAGAAAAGCTTTGTGGCCACATTGTTCGACATGATCCCAGTTAGATGATCAAGCGTTGTACCCCAGTCGAAGTCCACCATCTGAGTGACCCGTGCTCCTAAACCGTCACTGTAACCCGCAGGCAAGAGATAGCGGCGCCAGTCAGAGACGGCACATTGCTTTGTAAACCTCAGTACGTGTCTCATCAGATCCTGCTGTGGAACTCACGTTCGATGACAGGTCCCTCAACCACTCTACCGAGAGGCACGGTATGCCAAGCGCGAGCGCGGTGAGGAACCGTGGCTTTGCGTTTGCAGCGTCAGAGACGAGGAAGACTTGGTGGATATCGTCCTTAAGCTTTGTGCCGATGTTGTCGCTCGTGATGACCCATCGCTTCTTGTTGAACGAATATTCTCCGGCCAGAGAAAAAATGTCAGACCAGTCATCGAGTACGGTTCCGCCATTCGTCCTGATGATCCGCGTGATCATCTCCTTCTCCTTCTCCCGGTCACGTCCGACGGATAATGTGACAACGATTCCCACTTTTGATAGTGCCTTCTTGCTCAAACTGGCGCTCGAGTTCCTCAAAGAAGTCGTTGGAGTCTCGAGTTTGGTTCTCGTCACCAACGTCACGATCTCATCCGCGTTCATTGTCCGGTTGCCCCATTGTGACCTGATTGCACGACTCTGGATCTTCAACCCCGTGACCTTGATCTCTAACTCGGCTGAGGAATCGTCTGCAAGTCGAATCCTCACGGTATCTTGGTGTTGTCCATCCACATTCGCGATGATCGCCTTCTCATGGCTCTCGATGATCGAAACGCGGTCACCGATTTGAAGTTCTAACCGGCGAAGGTTCTTCACGTCCACGAGATCTTCGTCACCGTCATCAAAATTGATTTTGAACCGATCTGATTGCCCCACCCGTTCAAAGACGATACCGGAGAAATACGCGGCGTCTTGCCTCCACAACGCAAACACGCGCGTTGCCGTAGGATTATAATTCTTGTTCTTTTTGGTAGACCGAACGCCCAAAGCCATGGACGGT
>QLOU01000651.1:0-11314 GCA_003313715.1 Russula abietina
GGAAGAGGAGCTGCTTCAGGAGATCGTGGACGAGCTGAAAGACGCGCTGGAAGAAGATTTGCAGAAGGTGAAAGAGGGGACCGAGGATGAAGACTTCGAGTACAAATATCCGAGGTTCAAGAAAGCTGTGGACGAGAAGGCGGCACAGTTCAAGCAACACATGCACGGGTATCGGCGAATCTGTTGTCTTCCGTCGTTCGCGCTTGGGCTGGTGATGGCGTCTCGAGTGCAGAGCCACTTTATACACGCGCCGTGGTTTAAAATTGGGGCTCTGGGAGACATGATAGACGTGTACGGGGGGGTAAGCAA
Source organism: Russula abietina (assembly GCA_003313715.1). NCBI lineage: Eukaryota > Fungi > Basidiomycota > Agaricomycetes > Russulales > Russulaceae > Russula > Russula abietina. The sequence goes on from QLOU01000651.1 coordinate 310, forward strand.
AGGTCGAGTTTTTGGCATGCTGGATGCGAGAGAGCTGATAGGAAGGGACGCAGTTTGTTTTGGAGTTCTTGGTGGAAAGCATGGAATATCTTGAACGAATCGCGAACCTGGAGGAGCCACCTTTGAGTTATGGAGATCTGGAAAAGAAGAAGAGCTCGATGAATGGGCTGAGGGTGACAGACGGGGATCGAAGGAGCCTGAAAGAGATGGAAGAGGCGTTTAGGAAACCTGGGGACTTGACGTGCTGGACGGCAGAACTTCTGGAGGAGATCGACGTGGCGTTCGTGAAGACGTACATGGTGGAGGACCAACCTGCGGCGTCACTATTTTTTCTGGACAGCGCGGACAACATGAACCTGTTCTCGAAATACTGTGCGGAGGTGGACAAGGCGCTTCGAAAGCACTCTGAAACAGCGCCGCCGTATGCGCGGGAGTATTTTCTATATTACAGCATATGGCAGATGCAAGGGTTCAGGTTTCCGATGCCGCTGGGGACGGCGTCCGTGGTGCAAGCTCTGAACAAGATGTTGATGAAGGTGAAGAAGGGGTTCGTGGAGGTGAGTGGCTGGGAGGGTGGAATGTCTGGCTGTGGCTTTTTGTTGCCGTTGTGGGTGGGCGCTGACGAGGGAGATGGGCAGGTGATATCGTGGATCGCGACTACGGTGTCCTGGTCGCCGCGGTTGAACGTGAAGGTGTTCTTATCGAGAGACCAGTTCGACACGATGGTGGAGACGGCGTCGAAAGATCCGTTGGTGAAGCCTGGTGCGCGAGGGCTGTGAAGAAAGGTGTGTATCTTGGTTGTACTGTCTATCGGGAGACTGATGTGTGTTCGATGGGATCAGTTGTTTACGATGTTCTTCTCTCATCTGACGACGAGCATCACGGACGTCGAGATACAGCTTTCTAAAGTGGCGATACCACGGGACGGGGCTGCGAAGGATTTTGTGGCGTACAGGAAGTACTTGGAGGACGTGGAAAAGTCGTTGGTGAGCACGGGAAAGAAGAAGAAGAAAGCGGGGGAGGAGGAGAAGACGTCGAAAGCTGGTGAGAAGAGCGACGCATATGGGAAGAAAGATTGTGACTGACGGATGTTGAACGTTGTTGAAGGGGTGGAGAAGGAAGAGAGCGACGTGGCAAAGTTGATCAAGTCGCTGGGATGGGATTCGAACCGGTACTTTCTAGAGTGGAAGGGAAACCTGAAGGTGATGGAGATGACGACGTACGATCGGGCACATCGGGTGTCGAAGCAACGAGGGGAACGATTTGTGGTGATGTCGGGGCTGATGTGGAACAAGAAATCTCGAGCGAAAGAGCGAGACTGGGCGCCGACGGTGGCGGCGATCACGCTGGAGACCGCGCTGGTGGAGAATTACCGGGAGAAGCTGTTGAGGACATGCGACGGGGCATACGAGCTGCAAAAGGAGATGCGGGAATACTTCTTGACGATCACGACGGAACACCACGAGATGCATCCTACGACGAACGAAGTGCGGGTTGTGAAGAGCTGGGAGTTTCCTGACGAGTACAAGTTGCCGGAGGATGTCAATACGTCGGGCGATGGGGTCGAGGAGATCACGATGGTCAGTGCTCACGACGGGGCTCGCAGAACTGAGGAAGCTGGCACGACTGGCACGACTGGCACGAGTGAGGTGACCGTGAGGACGGAGGATACTGGGCGAACTGGTGGTGGGGAGAGGACTGGGGGTCAGGGCGGACAGGGTATGATGACGACAAGGAGATACAATCCCGAGGCGATGAGGAAGGCGCTGAACAAAGTGAACCTGATCGTGGAGACGAAAGGAAAAAACGACGGGGTGAAGAAGCAAATATCGAACCTGGCGAAGAACAAGCTTTTGCGGTCTTCTAGCCCGAAAGTGTCAACGGGAGCGCTGGAGACGCTGGCTTACCACTGCTTGTCGATGCTTTGGCGAGTAAGTGAAGGCTGCGTTCGCCATCGGAACGAGCGGGGTGTCTTTCGTTTAAGATGCGAGGACTGACGTGGACACGTACAGATAGCGCATTTCAACGCAGCGTTGGAAAGTCACAAAAAAGGGAAAGACAAGGAGCTGTTCTACGGAGAAAACGTTCATATTCCAATATTTGAGGACTTGGGGCACGCGAAGACGAGAGAATATGCGGAATTTGTGAGCGGATGATTTATGCGATTGTATGATGGGGTACTGATGTGTGGATCAGCTGGGATACAACGACTTGAAAATCATGGAGGACGAGAACGAGGACGAGGACCGAGCCAGAGCGTCTGGGGTGGGTGACATTGACGGGACATGCTGGCATTTATTGACCTTTTGAGGGCGATGGTGACAGGGAGTGTCTGAATCTGAGCGAAGGCCTCAGATGTCTCTGAGATCTCATGCGTCCAACAAAGGTAGGATCTATGTTGTGAATGCGAGAGCACGATGGAGCGGTCGACTGAGGAGCGCCTTTCGAAGGTAAATCACATCAAGATGAGGTTTCTCCGTGCTCGTCTCCGCAGGCTTCAAGCAATGGAGACTTGTTCAAGAGCGACGCGCCGCCTGTCTGCGACGAGGACCAGATCATGGATGAAGAGGGTGGATATACAGCGCCGAGCGAGGGTGTCGAAGGCGAGTCCGGGAATGGGTCGGATGAGGGCGGCGATGGCGATCGAGAGAAAGAGAAAGATGATGAACAAGTCATGGAGGTCGATGAGCCAGGCCCCTCCCGGACGGAAGGTACGTTATTTTTTGTGTACCGATTTATATGATCGATTGACTTGGGTGTATTTTGACCGATTCTGTATCGATACGGATGTATCGTGAAGTATATGCTCCTGAAGACGATGAGTATGGTATATGATTATCTAATTCTTTCTGGGTTGTAGGTTTGTCGCTGACTCAGGGACAGGACGATTGGCGCTAGATGGGGATGACCGGTCATCCCCGGAGAGAGCGGAAGGAGAGGCAGCCACCGCGCTAATAAAGAAGCAACAAGGCGACGGTACCGACCGAGGTGGGTATAGTTACACTTGGTTGCCGGTGTTTTTTCACTCTGGGAGAGGATTCATTCTGACGTTTGTCGATGATGACATACTTAAAGTGTTACCGGACAGTGAATTCCTAGAAGAAAGGGTGTTGACTGTTTACCAAAGTGGGTTTGCTGGACAAACGCGGTTGTTCTGTTCTCTTTTCGATTCTGCTCTCGCTATGTGCAATGGTGTTAACTTGTGGACTGATATGGTAACCCGTCGACCGTACGCATTAAGCCCAGATCTCTTAGATCTCTTATAACGGGTTCTTGTCTACTTTCGTTGATTACTATACAGATCGCGCCCTCTACTTTCGTCGATTACTATACAGATCGCGCCTCGTTGTCCGAGTACTGTACTGTCTGCTTTACTATACAAGTGTGCCTCAAGAAGCCCCTCATATGTGACTCATTACGATACAGTTTGGAAGTTCCGTTACAACATAGAAACTTCACTAGGCCTAGTACTTACCACATTTAATCAACCCTTCTGTTTAGCAGAGGGTCAGCTAGATCTGGACATATAGAAGGAGTGCTTTGTTTAGCAAAGCCCGCCCTTCTTCTCGGACTAGTCATTGCGTTCCAGTACTATACAGACTTCATAAAGCCTTTCGGGACATCGCCATACAGAGGGAATGGTGAGCTCTATGGTGGAGATGTGTCCAAAACGCGTTTAGGAATTTCGTTCGTTTTGAGTATAAATAGCCCTGTAGTTGATACCGGAGAAGCCTCAGACTTCTCTTGAATCATATTCTGTGTTTCTCAACGCTTCTGAAGTTCTCTATATCAAATATACTCTTCAAACAAATCCCTTCACTATCTTCTTTCCCGCGGTTACTTCAGGGTAACAAATCTCAGAAATACGAACAACGCGCTACAGTACATTGTTCAGAAGGCTTCTAAAAGCATCAATAGAAGTCTATAGAATTGAGTGCTCGTGTTACGAATAGTCCAAGTCACTCAAACCCAGACCAAGTCGTATAAGTGGGCCAGAAAATCAGCTAAAGCCTGAACACCTCACAGAGCGTATCATAAAGGGGGTGGGAAGCGTAGACGTGCATCGACGGATGCGGATGCGTCACCTGGTGAGCGTTATTTTTTAAAAGAGCGTGTTAAAGAAAGATGAACCGAGGGCGGTGTTGGGGAACAGACAGCAAGACGATGTCTTACAAACGTGGATTACAGAAGAGGAAGGTTCGGGCTGGGAAGAATATACGAAAGAACAATCCTAGGGAGCGAACGATGGTGTCTGAGGCGGTGGTGCTGTCGCAGATCACAACTCGGGGGAAAAAGGCGGGTAAGAATCTGAGAATTGTTGACCCAGGAGATGTGCAATAGGGGAATTCGTGAGACGATTCTGCGGGAAGCCCAGCGTCATGTTCTGAAGTCACACAAGCTGGCTGGTACAACGTATCTTCTTATTTGATTGCTATCTTGATCTCCAACGCCATCCGAGTTCATGGGACAATTCTATTTCATAGTAGGCATCTACATGAGCCGTTCGGATGTATTCTTATGTACAGAGTACGTGTAGCAAGTGGATTGTGCAGTGCAGTGACAGGTTAGCGTCTGATATGGCCTTGGTTGAAGTATTCTTAATAAGGATTGTTGTATACACACACTGGATATGTGATGATAGTTGTACGTGTGACATGAAGTGTAGTGAACAGTGAAATGTTTGTGCGCATATATATATACGAGGGTACATGGAGGCCGACTATGAATGTGAAAATGTGGGGCGTATATATGCGCCGACAATTTAAATGAAAATGGGGCGCGTATATACGAGCCGACAATTGAGGTGAAAAGACGGCGCATATATACGAGCGTATATACGCGCCGACAATTGAAGTGAAAAGACGGTGCATATATACGAGCGTATATATGCGCCGACAATTGAGGTGAAAAGTCGGCACGTATATACGAGCGTATATATGCGCCGACAATTGAGATGAAGATGTGGCGCGTATATACGCTCGTATATACGCACCGACAATTGAAGTGAAAAGTCGGCGCGTATATACGAGCGTATATATGCGCCGACAATTGAGATGAAAATGTGGCGCGTATATACACTCATATATACGCGCCGACACTTGAAGCAAAAAGTCGGCGCGTATATATGCTCGTATATACGCGCCGACAATTGAAGTGAAAAGTCGGCGTGTATATACGAGCGTATATATGCGCCGACAATTGAGATGAAAATGTGGCGCGTATATACGCTCATATACACGCCCCATCTTTTCACTTCCATCGTCCCCGAGTATATATAAGCCTGCATATTCGCAGACGAATCATCATTCCAAGTTCTAGCTTTATCCCATTATAAAATCCTACCCTATATCCTCCTCAATGTTGTTATACAAATCATACTGAGCATTACGCTCTCTAAATCTATATAACACTTCCACTATATTGCTGCCACACAAGCCATAGTCTCAGTACCCATACCACTCATCACAACTCATCGTTCGCATACTATATCTGTTCTTCTCCCCTAATGTCTTATTTGCTCATTCTATTTGCAAAGAATCCCTTATCATCTTGCAGCTTATCCACATTCCCCTTCAACCCAGTCATTCTCAACGTCTCCCTCGACCGTCTCAGAGACAACAGCAACCATCCCCTCACATCGGGCCCTCGATCCGCACCCTCAAAGCGTCGTCCCGTGCTCTAGAGTCCTCATACGCTGCCTCACACAGATCCCACCACACAATAACCAGTGTGTCCACCCATTCGTCTCCTATCTTGCCTGTCTCCTCTTCCATCCATTCGTTTCTTTCCCATAAATATCGTCCCTACCTCTTGCAGTAGATAAAACTTGCCCGAGACGGTATTACCCACGACGATGCATATAATCTTACCTTTACTTGTAAACGGGAAGATCTTATGGACATCGTAGGCGAGCATGGTGATAGACGCCATGCAGAGTTCGATCCCCATGCGTGCATCCCAGAACGTACAATATGCATCGATCAGATCGACAATTTCTACTCGACGATCACAACTTCACCTGGTGAAGGCTCTTCATATGCGACGGATCCATCACCTATCTCTAACATGAGTCTCCTCCAATGGATCATTCAATAGGAAGGTGCATGGCAGAAAATAGACTTACCGTAGATCCTACATCGTGGCAGAGAGCCAGGCTAAGAACAACGTCATATATCTCCCTGGAATGTGGAAAACTGCACGCCAGTTGCCAATCAACCACCAATCCCATAAGTAGTGCCTAATCAAAAATCACAATGTAAGCATGCGTGCGATGTAGACCCGGCTCACCGTCCACACCAACCCGGTATCGAGTCGCTGGGCGACTTCGTCCATCATGTCAGAACCAACGACGTCCTACCCATACGAGGCTTCTTCATCTCATTTCCATCTCTGTCAGACCGGATCATTTTGAAAACGAAATGGAGGACGAAATCGGAATGAATTCACCATTCTGGAAGATACTCCATCTGGACAAATCCTTCAAGTAAAGCGCCGGTATGTACGATCGTCACTGGGATCTTGCCATCGTTCACCGTTAGATAGGTGCAGACTACCTTTCCCATCATCCCATGTCCAAACCGACTCGTAAACCGTTTAGAATCTCCTTCAATTTCTGTTCCTTTTCGCATAACAGCCTACCTCATAAAAACGATCAACGAGAATAAAATATAAAATTGGAACATGTACCGTAGATGTTCCAGAATCCATCTGACCCATTCAACGCAGCGAGCACGACAGATAGCACGATGACATCACACACGGAATCTTTCTTACACGGTCAGCACGCGCCGACCCAGGCAAGCTCAAGAACCACATACCTTGGCGAGTCCACCAGTTTTGTGGTTTGATAATCCAATCTTTGTCTTGGGTGACTCACCTTCATCACCGTGCGCTCGTCTCGCCCAGTGTATGCTTTACCACCAATCCCATACAGAATCCCGCAGCAGTTCATCTATATCATGTTTTACGCAGAGAGCAAATCCATGGTCGGTGCTTGGGCCGTGGGTACATCATTCAAGGTCATCGTTGGGCATCGTTGGGCAGCACGCCATGTTGATCGCAAACGTGCCGATAAATGTATATATGTCCTTGCTGGCTGCACATGCTGAAAGAGCATAAGCAAACAGGGCGAGAGGTGGCGTACCGTACAACTAGATTTGAGAGACATACTGTAAATTTTAGTGTCAAGGTCAAGGAGTTCGTGGTAGAAAAATACCCTTTGCATCGCCAGCACACTGAGCACAGAAACGCATGGCTTCCGATCAGTCTCGCCATCCAGTTGGTCGGCACAGATGAAGCAAGTTTCTGACAAGTCGAACGTGCACAGTAGGATCAAATCCCCCCGTGTCACCTGGTTCTTCTCTAGCAAGACAAAGTGGACGACGCTTAGGGAGGAAGATGGGAGGAAGCATGTATGCGGGGAATCACCTTTGAGTAACGAACCCGATGGCTCTTCCTTGTCAGAAGGAGATAACGTGTCCATGGCAAGAACAAGGTGGCATGCCGTGTCGGCCTCGCCGTCGTGTAGATTGCGCTTGTAGTCATCATAGGCTTCCTTGCCCATGGCCACGAAAAGAACCAAGGCAAGCGGGGAAATGTACGGTATAAGGAGACCTATTTGAGGAATGTAGTAGGAAGGAAAGGAATGAGGATGTCAAATCGACTTGAAGCGGCAATAATACGGAATGAATGGGAGCACACCAGTTCTAAAAAAAGAAACGAATTGGAATAGGGGGCGATGATGGAAGAGGAAATAGAGGTCGAAGAAAAACTTGAACTGCTCGTTAAAGGTCTGGAAACCACCATCGCTCATGGTCGACAGGAACGTTGAGGCGATTTAAAGGGTTGAAAACAAAGTTGTTTGCCTATGACGAGGAAATCAAACTAGATTTGCATTGTGACCACAGTGATGCAAGAAGAAAAGGTAATAAAATACTTATCTGAAAGTCGGGTGGTGGATGTAAATTGTATATGTGGGCAGTAAAAAAAACTGTCACCGGTGCTGGCATGCGCCTTGTGCTGTGCACACCGGGCCTCACATTTGCCCACACGCTCATCCCTGTCGCTTTGTTAGACTTCTTATTTTCAGGTCGCATCGGCTTTCTCTTTTGTAGTATCTTACTTGACAGCTCCTTCTACTTACTCGCTTCCATCGTCTCTTTTATATTTTGTTTCCCTTTGTTCATTCCCTTACCTTTTAGTGACAAATGTGACTCACCCCAAGACAAGTCATGTTTTTCTTAGCTCGTACTTGTTTTACCTTTTCTTTTGACTTTTTGTTTCTCTCTTGACACACCTTGGTTCTGACCAGTATTATACCTAAATAATCTGTATGTATTTACGAGCCTCGAATACGACCCCTAATGCATTATGCCCAAAAGCCCAAGCCCTTCTCTTGGCCTTGGCTCTCGTCGTTTAGCGTTCAAAAATGCTTACTTTCTGATTCCTCACCGCCTCCCCCAACTCCCACAAGAAAAGATTTCGACAGTTTAGCGACTTTCTACGACTTCTGCCCTGAAGAGCGTCAACGAAGGAAATTTACCAGTTTTACAAAATACGCAAATTCATGGTCACTGGTGCCATGCGTATAACAATGGAGGGTAGTACGTTTCGCGTCATCCCATGGGGTCAACTTATAGTTCTATACCTAGTCCATATGCAGGTGATGTCATCGCCAACTAGCGTTCGAAGCTTGCCTTTTTCTCTTCTCTTGAGGCTTGTCAACAATACTCATTTTGGAAATGGGAATGTATAGTAAGATGCTCACCTCCTGATCTCAAGTTTGTCTCTTTCTTTGTGCAAACGATCCGTTCAGCTAGTGCTTGACCGACTTGACATCTGCATGAATCCAATCATCCCATAAACGCATCGCCAGTATCAGCCCCGAGGACGACGACGACAGAAGGGGCAGTGGTGAGGGGCGCGAGGCATGCCACAGTGACTCCGACAGTATCGTAGATAGACAAGCTGCAAGAATATGTAGTCATGCCAATTGGGCCACCATCAGGGCACATGCATGTTCTTTTTGAACGTTGGTCCTGTCATATCGTCAAGGACACTAGTAAACATGGAAGCGAAGAAGATATAAGATCTAGTATGTTCTTGTCATCTTCTTGTAGTACACTCTCACAGTACAGTGTAATTGAAAAATTGTTCGACACATGGTCCTGCATGTCATACCCATTTACCCGTCTCAAATCCTCACTCGTAGACGTGCTTTGCATACATTGTCACATATTATGATAATCTGAGAACGATAATAAATAATACCATGCCCAGTACTGGGTTAGCCAGTGATATCTAAAGACATAGCTACAATAACAGCATGGCTACACACACGGTAGTGCATTTGGGAGATGTGTGGTGGGCCGGTATACAATGATTCATTGTAAACGCCAATGTCTAATGATAATCAATGTTACGCTTGAGTTCATTATGATCAATCATGATGTTATTGGATAGACTAGATATGCTGGATCATAGCCATCGGTATCATATGTAGTCTAATCAGACGCAGTTTTGCCCATCATCGGATCCTGATCCTGACAGAGTCGATAAATACAAATCATGGTTTGAATAATTTTGTAACGCTAGCTTGGATGATGCTGAGGTAGAGGCAGCCTCAGGCACTCTTAACAACGAACTGAAATAGACTGAAAATGCCCTAACCAATGGAGTGTTCGCATGAGTCCACCATCACGCCTTTTTCTTATCTGAATGGCTCTGCCTTCCCCCCTTCCTCATATATACACCAACATGTATAAGCACCAATATTTCAGTAATCAATAAGCCCAAGCATATCCAAATTGGTTGAGAAATGAAGGAGATACGATCGAAAATAACACGAATATTAATTTGACTGTAACTTGTTCATTTCTGATCCGATGTGAATGTACTCGGACTTGTTAGAAAGCTAGTGTGTGGGTGAAAAATGAGGAATTTGCGCATACATATGAGGGTGTGTATATGTGCCAACTTCCAACTACGTATATCGGCACATATAAAATCCCGTATATATGCGCCTATTTTCAACTGTGAAAGTCGGCGCGTATATACGCTCGTATATACGCGCCGATATTCCATTTCTCACCAACTATAGCTTTCTAACAAGTCCATGTAGATCCAAATCGGATTAGAAATGAACGAGTTACAGTCAAAACAAACATTTGGATTAATTTGCATCATATCTCGTTCATTTCTGGTCCAATTTGAATGTACATGGACTCGTTAGAAAGCTATAGTTGGTGAGAAATGGAATATCGGCGCGTATATACGAGCGTATATACGCGCCAACTTTCACAGTTGAAAATAGGTGCATATATACGGGATTTTATATGCGCCGATATACGTAGTTGGAAGTCGGCGCATATACACACCCTCGTATGTACGCACCAATTCCTCATTTTTCACCCACATACTAGCTGTCTATCGGGTCCAAGTACACCCACATTGGGTTAGAAATGAACAAGTTACAGTCAAAATAACATTTGGATTAATTTGTGTCATATCTTCTTTATTTCTTTATCAACTTTGGTATATACGAGCTTGTTAGAATTCCAAAGCTGTGACAAATAGCTTATTATAGTTTTCTTATAATCTGAGAAGAGCTCAAATGTCAAACAATGTGAAGCTAATCCAACAGTAAACATGAATCTCATTACTATATAAGTATGGGGTTTAAATATAAGGTTATATACGCGCCGACTTTTACATAGAAAATGCGGCGCGTATATACGCTCGTATATACGCGCCGACTTTCACATAGAAAATGCGATGCATATATACGCTCGTATATACACGCCGACTTTCACATAGGAAATGCGGCGCATATAGTCTAGCAGCCAAACTAATAATAATAATAATAATTAGTATAAATTTCAATATAGCTTTTAAGATATTTTTTTGCATTTTTAATAGTGCTACAAATTTATAGCTTTAGCAATTTCTAAAATATATCTAATAGTATATTTATATAAATATATTAACTATATATAATTATATTTAT
>QLOU01000653.1:3387-22187 GCA_003313715.1 Russula abietina
TCCTGGAAAGGTCGCGACTCTCGCAAGGGCCTCTTGATGTTCGCGTTCCTTTTCTTTTTCTCAACCATTACAGTTTGGCAAGTAATCCTACCTCCGGCGATACAACTTGGAGGCACAAGGAATAATGGTGAACCTTTGCTCGGACTCGCGAGGGTATTCAATCAATGGTATCGTGATGTGGGAATACAGATGATCACAACAAAAATGCTAGCAGATACATATTCTAAAAATGCCTCCCAGGCAAAATCTCATACACCAGATCTAAGTGCAGACAGTGTGCGCACCGCGATCTTTGGGACCGTCACCAGCTCGGCAAACTCACGGCTTAATAATGTCCCCCTCGATTCCCGAGCCTTGATTTTGCAGAGCACATCGAAGGCCATGCTGAAGGCGAACCGTGGGATGTCTCCACTGCACCGATACGCGCATGATGCACGAATTTCTGCAACGTCACCGAGATGCGATAGGTGAGGGACATCGGGCCCCGACTCGAATCTTCGCCGAAGATCGTCCATCATATGGTTTTGCGCCGACTTCGATGCTGTGCGAAAAATTCTTGCCCACTCTGCCCTAATGTCTCCTACATGACTCTCGATTGTCCTGAGCTCCGTGCGGGCCTCTCGTGCGAGCTTGTCAAGGTAAACCCCATGATGTGATTCGATCTCAGATAGTTTCGCCATGATTTTTTGGTAAGGGGCCAGAAGGTCATGATCCGCCTCAAACCTAGTTCCTGGCTGGCCACTGAGGTCCTTGTACTCGCACAGAAACCTTTCTTGAAGTTCTTTGCCAAAGCCTCTCAGGATGTCCAGAATGAATGGGCCTAGGCCTTCGCCACGTTTTGCCACATGCTGACTCCTTTCGTCGTATTGGTCTCCTTCTTTGACAAAGCGAAGGCATTCTGGCAGACTCCACGCGTAGTTTTTCGTGTCCTTCTTGAAGATTCTTTGCTGGACATGATAGCCTGTCTTCCTTGAGTCAAGGCAGGTGGTAAACCTAAAAAATATCAGGTTCTGCTGGGCGAAAGGGAAAATCAAACCTACATATACGCTAGCCGGATGGTATCTGGGTGTGAATAACCCTTTGTGTAGGCCGCATACCCGTGATAGCCGGAGTACTGCCCAACATGTTCATTGTCCAGGCTGCGAAGCAGAGCAGCCAGGAATGAACTTTGGACACGTTCGGGGTTTGAGCTTTGATGATGAGCGAAAAACGAGCTGACGTGCTCGATATGCTCCTCAAAGTTTTTGCTTTCGAGGTCATCTGGCTTGTCGACGACATCTGGTTGGTTAAACTTTTCAACCACAGACGGCGTCCAATTGACCATCACGGTATCTTTACCCCATGTAAATTTCAGATGGAAGAAAAGACGTTCGAGCGCACCTCCATCATAGTCTGGACGGGTGGTCATCACGCAGTCAATTCTATGTTAATGATGGCAGGAAAGGAGATGACGAACCACCACCGGAAAGGAAGCTCGCCAATGATCGAGATCCCTTGGTTGAGAACACAACGACGTTGACATAATCCGCCAATAATTCGTGCTCGACTGCCTCCACCTGGGCGAATACATACAAGTCAAACAAAAATCGAGCGCAAAATCGATCGGTCATTACCTTCTGGATATCTGAGGCGACCATGGTGGGATTCCGGCTGACCTGTGCAGAGTCAGATGACTCAACTACTGGCCATAAAGTAATAACTTACGAGAACTGGTCCCCGAACTGAGTATAAGTTTGTCTCTGTTAACGGGTCTCCTAGCTCCTGAGATGACCTGAAATGAATCTGGCCTTCTTCCAAGACGCCGAAGGGGTCTTGTTGTCACGGTTGTTGAAATATAAGTTTGGTAAGCGCAACGGATGTTGATGTTGTAACTAACACACGCACCAGGAACGATAAATGCCCCGGCTGATTGACGCACTTCGATGTGATATCCTCGCAAATGCCGTTCCACGGCGTTTTTGATCACATATCGCATTTTTTCGTTGAGGAACGGCGAGTTTTTGGGGTCGAATCCAGCCTGGATGAGTGCTAGCACCGCCTCATATATAGACTTTTCACTGTTATTACTGTCTAGGGAGGGGTCATCTTCGTCTGAGTCGTCGCCGCCGTCGTCTTCGCGGTCCATTTCGAAACGGTTAGCCAGACCAATTGCCCGTGAAAGGCCATGTGCTATCCTCTGCAACCGTGTCCTGGTGACACTTCCCATGATGTTGACTGTGTTCCAGAGTAATGGCATAGCACCAGGACCATCCCATTGAGTCAAAGACGTAAAAACGTCAGTCAAGCCGGTCCGCATCAGCTCTTGGAAGACTTCAGAATCAACCCCATTTTCGGCCAAGTTGATGATAAGCTGATAATTGAGATGGGCCGGAACTGTGATACGCGTCGACTGCGCGACCAGGTCAAATATGACATGGGCACTGCCCGCTTCCAGGCTAGGAAGTTTAATCTTTCTCTGTGAGTCACGAATCCAAATTCGTGGGGGTTCCGTGGGAGATCTGTCTTCGCCGTGTAAAATCCAAAGCCCTTTCGAGCCAGCCACACGCCCTTGCACGGCAGTTGGGCGGCTTGGGAGCCCGAGGCGTCGCGCAATAAGTGTCAACGCTGCCCCATTTATAAACCCACACCCGTCGGTGAGGGTCGTCCCCTCCCCCTTTTTTTGAGGTGCAACTGAGAGAAAACAGCTCGTGAATGTGTTTGCTTCAAGTAGACGATGCACCCACTGATATCTGGGATAAATGTGACATTTCCGGGTTCAAACTCGAGGACCGGAACGGTCGTCGAGAGACCAAGGTCGAATCGTGTTGTCCACTTGGACAATGGCTGCACCGAACAAGTCAAGAAAAGAACGTGGGAGAAAACCAGCACACATACCTGTTTCTGATTCAAGCTGAGGGGGTTGTGCCATTCGATGAAATCCCAAAGGGACATGCGTTTATCATCTCCCTGTGCCCTATCAGGTTTGCGGTCTTCTTCCTCATTCACTTCAACCATGTAGGCACTGCCATCTTTGGATGCAAATGGCACGAAGACGCGGCCACACAGAACGAAGCGTCCGCTGAGGTGATCACGAACGCTATTGCCCTTGTCGAATCGGAGGTCTTTTGATAGTGTGACCTTGAGGATGCGCCGGGATCCCAAGAACCGGGCAAAGCGGGTGGACTTTTTAAGGTCGGGTCGATCAAGACGGTATGTGAATTTGCCCTTTGACCTCGATAGCCGTACTTTTTGCTCGATGCGGCCACCGTACCAGTCAGGTGCACCCATCCACTCGCCTTTAAGACCCAAACCCCGCGATTGACCCTCGAGAATTGCATCTTGCTCTCTGTCGTACTCCTCCCTGCGCAGCTTTGTTAGTCACGCAGGCTTCAAGTTTCGTCTCAAACCTTACCATAAATTCAAGTTCGACGTGTTGGACTCCGTTGGAAGCGCAGTGCTAGTTCTACCAATCGTCCCCAACACAACCGCGCTAACTCTTGGAGCTGCCTGGGCATTGGAACCACGAAGCTGTCTAAGCACATTATCGGTTACATTGTCCCATGTCCACTTTTCGGCGAGCACCCCGCGGGCGAGTTCATACTGAACACCCCAAGATATTCTGAGTTGTTCCATGCGCTCCTGGACAGTTTTAGAATGACATATGTTTTGGCGTGGCAGGGCGATTTTCCCGCTTAAGAGTGGTGGCAGTTCTGGTGGAAGAGGAACACCTGCAGGAGAAGAATGCTGAGGAATTGGTGGTTGGGATGGTGGGGAGTCCGATGCAGCTAAAGAGGTATGAGGTCGTTCGCGGCCCGTCATGGAAGACATCTGTGGGACGGTTGAAGTGACACTACCAGTGGAGTGTCCATTGTCAGGGTTTTGACGATGGACCAACTTCCCTACGTGCCGTTCTTGGCGATCCACAGAACTTGAAGATAGACTCAACTTGGAAGCTGGAACAGACCTCGGAGGTTGAACTGCCTGAGCAGGTGGCCCTTCGCGAAGGCGTGTGGACACGTGAGAACCCGAGGTAGCCGGAGAGTTGAATACCGTTGGCAACTTCAGCGGTGTCAGTGGTCGCTGATAGAGCAGCGTTAGAAAACTGTGTGCCGATTGGGACTCGGGAAAACTGGACAACATTACGACTACTGGACCGAGAAACTTGATGATTGCTCGTACGAACAACCTCATAGCCTGAGCTTCCTTGCGTCGTTGATGTGGCGATACCTTGAGGAAACCGATAGAGTCATGGCGTCCCAAAAAAAGTCTATAATACTTACTACTCTCAGTAGTATACGTCTCTGCTTGTAACGGCATTGAGACTCGAACATGGACAAGAAACTGAAGCATATACCTTCCCCCGTCGAGCTGCTAGGCACGTCCTCACCCTGCCCGTGATTTAGTGATAGTTATGTCATTCGCCACACGGGACGTGCCTCTGAGGTGGAGTCGCAGGACTCAAGGGATATGATTGAATCATTTCGATGGTGGGTGATACCCAGTGGCCTCGAAAAGTCAAGATTGCGATCTGAAATCACTTCAGTAGTCCGTAAATGTCTAGACAACAGCACTGACTTAGTATGTTGCGTGGGTAGGGCATGTTGAAAAGATGGCAGCCGACCAAAATCCACAAGTTGACAAAGTCGCGTCGCGATTTCAGATCCGATTCAATCGATCGAGATTATATGGCAACTCGCTTGCCAATCTTAGATCTTTTTGCCTTTTTCGAGTCATACCAGCATGAAGGTGTTCTGGGACCCCGATTGTCTCCTACACAATCCTCCCTATGAAATCCTCTCGGGAGACAAAGTTCCTTACATCGAGAACCCTAATCGCTTGCAGCTGATCAAGAAAGCACTCGAAGAGTATCCTTCATCGTTCAGCTTCGAGTCAACCAGCTCATCCTCACAGGACGTCACCCGCTGCGTCGAGATGGTGCACGGCCCTGAATATCTAAACTACCTGAACCATGCATACGATAATTGGATTCGAACGGGGGGAAGCACTGTAACACTGCCCACCCTTCCCCGACGACGGGTCTAGTACCTAACCATTAGCATATCCAGGAGGCCGTGTTACCTGAAACATTTCCTCATCCAAAGCTACTTCCTGGACCAAGTCAGACTCGGGTTGATTCTCTCTCTCCCATTGCTCAAGCAGGTACGCTGTCATTACCCCATATACGTGTTGTTGCCTACTGTACTTTGTAATGACGTGATTCTAGGTTACTATTGCTTTGATCTCAGTTGTCCCATCACAAAAGGTCAGTACTAGCCGTCTGTCACTCTGGTCTGTCCGTTTCGGCTATATTTCTCGAGATCTGTAGATACATATTCGTCTACCATGGCTTCCGTTGGTGTCGCCCTCTCTGCCGCGCGGGAGCTCGCCACAGCTTCAGGCCCTCACGGTCCTAAAACTGGTGTATTTGCCTTGTGGTCAGCAGAATTTCATATTTCCCGCCGCATTTACGTACCAAGATGACCCCCCAGTCGCCCTCCCGGTCATCACGCAGGAACATCGCTCTGCGGTGGATACTGCTTCGTCAACAACGTAGCCGTTGCTGCGCGATATCTCCAAACTTTACATCCCGAGTCTACAGAGAAACATCCAATTGCCATCCTTGATATCGACTATCACCACGGAAACGGAAGTAAGATTCCCGCTTGTAATGATGTCAACGCAGATTTTCTTTCGTCTCGTGCAGCGCAGGAAATTTTCTACTCAGACCCGAGCGTTCTCTACGTATCTCTCCATGCGGGGGATGACTACCCTTGTATGATTTCCTTATCCATTTCTGACTCTGGTTACTTTCCTCCCATAGATTTTACAGGAGCGGCAACAGAGAAAGGCATTGGGGAGGGTGTGAATACTAATTTCAATTACCCCCTACCCCGGGACACACAAGATGACGATTATTGCGCTGCTCTTCGAAAAGCGATTGGAGACATTCGCAGTTTTGACCCTGCGTATCTACTCCTGAGGTTTCGTACTTCGATTTACGGTAGTGAAGACACTGATCGCACCTTTTATTAGTCTTGGCGTCGATACCTTCGCTGATGATCCAATGAGCACCTTCAAGATATCTCGCTTTTGTTATACTATTATCGGCCAGATAATCGCAGACTTGGGAAAACCGACACTTTTTGTGATGGAGGGGTAAGCTTACGGTACACATTGTTCACCTCGGCTCTTAAAACCTGTTGTACTTTTAGCGGTTATCACATGGTGACTCTTGGGGAGAATGTCCGCGCCGTGCTCCAAAGTTTCGAGGAATGGGGTAGAGAAAAAGAAAAAGTCTAAGCGGGTTAAACGCCATCCATTTTGCGTTGCATTTGCTGTAAGCTTTGTGTGCGTCTCGGGTTATTTCAATACATGTAGAGTTAGGAAGATATGATGAAGATTAAAACATTCAAGGAGAGAAATACATAGTGTAGTAACAACCTCGTCGAATGCTGTCACGACCGTTCCGTTCAGCATTCACTTCCTCGCGAACGTGATCTGATTATGGGCACGTCAGCAATGTTCGGTCTTACGATCAAAAACCTTACCTTAATCTTATTCTCCCCATCGAGTTTGTAATTGTGTAATGCATCCTTCGCAACAGTTGCGCTTCCCTCGTCCACGTACTCGACGAACGCAATATCTTTTTTGTTCGCGATGAGACGAACTTCGTGCAGATTGGGGTACCTGTCCTAACGTCAGCATGGGAGAAACATCGAAAGCGAAGCAAATGCGATATTCACTGTGAGAAGAGCGCCATAAGCTGGTCCTTGCTGACACTCTCGGGCAGATTCTGTAGGAATAAAATTTTGTTCGGGGGCAAATACTCGTCGGGCATCTGGACTGCAGGTCGTCTGGGCGCAGAGACAGCAGGGCCGTCCGCTATGATTTCAAAAAAAAAAAAAAGATACCATGAGTACAAGGGGTATTCCAATAAGAATAAAAAGTGGTGCCCACTCTCCGCGGCCAGACGCTGAGCACGGAACTTCCGTTTTAGGGGATTGGTGTAGCGGGTAGTTTCTGGATAGTGGTAGAGTGGGTTCGAGTCAGCCATGAATGGTGGGGACAAAGACGCAAAATACACACTCTTGTGTTGCAATCTCCGTTGTCGATGTTCCTCGTAGTGTTCCGCATCAAGCCGCTTCACTACCGCGTCTGAACGAGTCCTTGCAAACGAGATTTGCTGGACACGAACGTGTCAGAGGAGTTTTTATTGGTCAAAAGAAGGAGCGCACCATTGGCTTAGAGTACAGGGGGAACCCTTTGACTTCCTTCAGGGCTCTTTTGGCAACGTCCGCAGATTCGAATGAGACGAATGCTTGACCACGCATACGAAGGTTGTTGTGCGCGACGACATCAACTACCTCACCGTACGACTTGAAGAGACCGCGCAAAGATGCCTTGAGGACTGAAAGAGATGGTTAACGTGGCGTACTGTGACGGTTAGATGACGAACCATCGATCCTGATCATCTCGTTCAAGTTTTGGATATAGAGTGTTTCGGAAACATGTTCGGGTTTAGATGATGAGGTTGGGTCGGAATCGATAGGAATTGGAATCTCATTGGATGTTGTGTCTGAAGCCGTTGCTGCGTTGATATCAGACATTGGGAAGCGCTAAGCAGGTCGCCTATGACCGCAGCTCAGCAGCAGGACAATCACAACAACTGACGGCCATTTCCGAATACATTCGTAATCTACATCTCGTAATCTTAAGTCTCCCCTTTCTCATCGTACACATACTCTCCATAGGTCGGAAGCCACTGCAACTCCTTCGCCCTCTCTCTCACTTCTTGCTCGTTCCATTCCACACCAGCAATGCCCTCGGAGATGGCCTGCTCTGCAACCGCGACTGCTACTTCAAAACTCACGTCCGGGGCATCCGCAAAGTCGGGAAGCAGGGCGTCATCAGGGTCTTTGAGAGCAGGCGACAATGCGGCGAGGCGCTGAGCACCTGCAAGAATCATGCTATCTGACAACAACCTAGCCTTTGCGAGCACCGCGCCGAAGCCGAGGCCTGGATAAATGAGCGCGTCTGGAATCGCTATCAGACCCAATGAAAATAAAACAAAGGGAAAATAACCCACTGTTACACTCTCCGATTCTGTACCGAATCCGGGAGTCAAATCGTGAAACCGAGACCAGGTAAACACCTAAACTTACATATAGTTCTTTCCATTAGGCATCTTGGCAGGAGGGAATGGACTTCCTGTTGCCAGGAGGGCCTTTCCATTCGTCCAGTCATTTGCCTTTGTAGGGTCAACCTCGACCAGGCGACTTGGATTGGACAGTGGGAGGATGATTGGGCGATCTACGGTCTTTGCCATCTCCCGGACAACATCCTCCGTGAAGGCTCCTCCATGCGTTGAACAGCCAATGAGCACGGTCGGTTTTATCTTCTTCACGACTTCCATCAGCGTAATCTCACCCTTGTCATTGGTTGGCACCCCTTCCCACTCTTCATTGGGACGCACAAACTCCTGTAGCCCGGGACGAATCAGGTCACCGAGAGATTCCTTGATAAGGCCATGTTTGTCGATCAGGTAGAATTGCCTGTTTGCTCTATCCCGAGGAACGTTGTCGATTTGCATGATCCCATCCCGGAGCTGGTGAGCGATTCCGAGACCGGCGGAACCCGCACCATAAATGATGTAACGTTGGTCTGCGAGCGTAGTCCTGGTGACGCCAACTGCCGACATGACGGTAGCCAAAGTGACTGCACCAGTTCCTTGACTGTCAGAGAGAATGAGACATGAATAACTGCAAACGGATATTTATGCACATATCGTCATTGAAAATGGCATGTTTGTCGCGATATAACTCCAAGAAGCGCTGGGCATTTGATACTCCGAAATCCTCGAAGTGCAGCAAAGAATGGGGCAAGTATTTTCGAACCAACTGAACAAACCTGGCAAGTTATGTGGGCAATCATTCGTGGCGGAATAAAACAGATAATACTTGTCTACGAAACGATCATAGGCATCGCCACGTATGCGACCGTTACGCCATCCCTGTGTGCTCATGTAGGGTGAATGGTACCGGATATCGGATCACGACTCACCACGTATAGAGGATCATTTAGAATGGTTTCGTTGTCAGTTCCGACATCGAGAACTACTGGCAGGGACTTGACAGGATCGATACCAGCAAGAAGACTTGGGACTTCAAGTTAAATTCTAAGAGGAGTTCAAGTTTCACTCACCTGTAAATCGTGGATTTCGCAGTTGAGATCTAGACAAAATGGTCAGAAAAGGTTTGGGCACCGAACGGATGCGGAATACCCCAATACCCTAGAGAGGAATTTGTTCAGGAAGAAGATCGGGGAGAGGAGGGTAAAGTGTATTTACACCAACGCCCTGATCTCCTATCCCCAGAATGGCTTCAGCGTCAGAGCAGACCACGAGATCAACATCACGTCCTTTGATCTGTTCGAGAAAATCCTCCTCCATAGACTCCTCATTACTGAAAGTCAGATATAAGCCTTCACTCCGCCTAAACAGGTGCGAGTAGTTCGCGATTGCCTCTGCCTGGTGTTTTGATTATTAGTCTCGAAAGCTTACTAGAACGAAGGAACGCGTACCTCGGTGGGCGTATAAATTATGGGCATAAGTTCTCTGAGATGACGGCGGAGAAGCTGATAGAAGAGGGTCACGTTTTGATCCTTGAGGCTTTGCAGGAAGGAGTTTTTTCGCAGAGCAGTGTCTCGAGATAATAGTTGGTCATACGCACGCTGACACTGCTCGTCGAGCGTATTAACTTGGTATGGGAGACGACCAATAAGACCGAATTGCTTGCGCTCATTGATCGTGAACGCTGTGCCTTTATTCCAGTGAGGATTAGTGAGGATAGAGTCGCCTCGAAGGGCGACACGACAGATCCTGCCAGCGTTACCAGTGGCCATGGAAGAACTTGAAAGAAAGATTCCGTCGGCCCAAAGATATAAGACTTTATCATCCCGATTCCCAACGCCACCGACCCGACTCCACCCGTACCCTAGCACCAACTGTCAGTGACTCGGAGCTGGGCCACCCTACACCCTACCGATGTTAAATTATGCGCTTTTAGTTGGGATACGGCCATGAACATATCAGGACCTTCGTCGATTCCAGTCGTAATACTCAGAACACTGGTCGGGCACAGGAGACGTCCGAGTCGGAGATAAGAGGCTGAGACGAAATGACATCATATCATCTCCGTGTGGGGTTCCAAGCCCTATGACCAGGATGGCAGGACCATAGCGCCTGGATAGTAACAACAAACGATATGTGGATGGGGAGTATATCGAAACAATTAGATCCAGGCAGGTGGCAGCCTGAGGCAAGGTCAACCTGGCATGAAAGTAACTTAGCATGATTTACATCCCTCCAACCAATCGGGGCAGCGCGTCTTATGTGCACTTTTTTTTACATACTGTACATGTTGGGCAGTTATTTAGGAGAAAAAAATACCCCACACCTCGATCAGCCGCGGACCCTTGGCTTATCATCACGATGTCTCAGGAAACATATTCCCTCTTTTGCATGGGAAATCCCCTCCTCGACATTCAAGTCAAAAATGGGGAGGATCTACTCAAAAAGTATAACCTCAACCCAAACGATGCCATCTTGGCAGACGAAAAACATCTCCCAATGTTGGACCCCTCCTTCCTCATTTCTACAGTTTCTTGATGCTCATTCCATTTCCCCTTTTTTAAAAAAAGTTATGATGAAATCGTTAAGGAACACCAGGTAGTCTACGTCGCTGGTGGTGCAGCGCAGAATGCTGCTCGAGGTGCAGCTGTACGTTCCACATCCGCCTCATTATCCCATTCTTGTTTTTTACAGTAACCCCCTTCTCTCCCCCAGTACGTCCTGCCTCCAAACTCCGTGGTCTACACCGGTTGCGTCGGCGACGACGATCTCGCTCAACAACTCAAGGCGGCAAACAAAAGGGAGGGTCTCACCGAAGCGTATCTCGTCAAGAAGGGTGAACAGACGGGGGCATGTGCAGTCGTCATAACTGGCCATCACAGGTATATATATTTTTAACACCGATATCTACTCCACATTCCGCACGCTTTTTTTGACCACCGTTCCCGTTCAGGTCTCTCGTCACCACTCTTCGCGCCGCAGAGAAATTCGATAATGCGCACTTGTCAACTCCAGAAGTCGCGCGCTTGATTGACGGCGCAAAGTACTTTTACGTCGAGGGCTATTTCCTCACTCACGGCCTTCAGTCCACTCTTGAGGTCGCCAAGAAAGCATCGGATGCTGGAAAAGTGAGCATTCTCATTTCGTCTTTCGATGACACATGCTTATACTTATAATGTCCTATCCTATCTATCAGGTGTTCGCCCTTAACCTTTCGGCTCCTTTCATACCGCAATTCTTCAAGGTTCAACTCGAACAGATCTTCCCTTATTGTGACTTTGTCATCGGTAATGAGAGCGAGGCTGCAGCCTGGGCGAGTGCCGCAGGGCTACCAGATAAAGATGATATCCCCGCCATCGCCAAGTCCATCGCAACACTTCCCAAATCAAACCCTTCGCGGCCTCGCATAGTTGTCATAACCCAGGGTTCCAAATCAACAGTCCTCGTTTCAGCAACTAACCCGGACAAGCCAACAACTTTCCCCGTCGATCCCCTGACAGACGAACAAATCGCCGACACCAACGGCGCTGGCGATGCCTTTGCGGGCGGTTTCCTGGGTGCACTTGTTGCTGGTAAATCGGTGGATACGGCCGTCCTCACAGGACATATTATGGGAGCCATGTGTGTTCAATTAGTGAGGATGTCTATCACTTCATGTTTTACGGTGCTCTTAAAGATAATTGCAGGTCGGACCACAGTACCCATGGCCCAAGGTGGCTGTGTTGTAGATACTCAGGAGTTGAATCCCTTGTCTGCTCTCAACAGCGGTCTTTGGGTAGTAGTAGTAACATCATACAGTACATGTAATTATCCACCGGCATTAAGCTTTCCTCAGCTTGAAGTACGAAATAAAATACCCTCATGTAGGGAATCTATGGTGTACAATGGACGTGTTTTGCCAGCATATGAACCAAAAAACCAGGCGGGATGGGGAATACGATCGGTGCTATAGGTGTGCTCAGTCATCCTCTACTGGTGGGGGCGAAGCAAGGGATTCCTGTGACGGTACACCAGTATAAGCTCGTGAGCGGACGCTAGAGCAAATCACGAACCTGCGTCAAAAGTTCCGCTGG
Source organism: Russula abietina (assembly GCA_003313715.1). Taxonomy (NCBI): domain Eukaryota; kingdom Fungi; phylum Basidiomycota; class Agaricomycetes; order Russulales; family Russulaceae; genus Russula; species Russula abietina. Next base: position 15,568 of record QLOU01000653.1, read on the forward strand.
AATGAACACTAGGTGTAAAATTTCCCATAGATATCAAAACGATTCTCTACTCACCAGGATGTAACATCGTCTCGCCATCTTCGGTAAGCATTGTAGATGGGGGATTACCGCACGTGGAAGTGTCAGGGGAGAGACAAGAATCCACGTTTTTGGTGGTCGCGCTCTCAGAGATAGGATATGTATTGGGTGATGTTTCTCTTGACCCTGAAGCAGCGCCACTCTCAGTCTGGTGTTTCTCAATGCGCTGCGTTTCACCAAAAACAGCCTGCACAGCTGCAGAAGTGATCGCGAGCGACACTGGTGACTTTCCACTGGCATATCCTTCCGAAGATTCAAGAGAGGGATCAATGACAGGAGCCGAAGATTCGTGAGGTCGCTGGTCGTCTGGATGGTTGACCTCTCGTTCTTGCGCACGCTTCGGACTGGAAGCTCCCCTTTCACAATCCGAATGTACGCCAGTTTCATTATCAGGTGAACTGCTTGGAGGGCCGTACAAATGGCCGGCGGTGTTTGGTTGCAGTTGGGCATTCGCAAGAGGTAGTGGGGGCATCCCGGGGTGGTAGTAAGGGGCATAATAAGCAGGATGTGGAGGCCCCGGAATAGGATACGGAGGAACTGGATGTGTACCGTCAGCCCATTGGGGTGGGGGACCCCATGGCTGCGCCAAACGCGCAGCAGATGTGGGATGGCCGGGAAAGTTAGGGTCAACAATCACACCCGGCGTTCGAGGCGGAACAAAAACGACAAATTCTATGGATGGACGTTAGTGTGATTCTATGTGACGACTCATGTCATAGCGTCACCTGCATTGATCCCCTGCTGACGATAATACCCTGGAAGAGTTCCTGGAGCCGAGGCTACTGCAGGAGGTAGATGTGCCTTGTTCTTGGATCCTGGGCTACGACTGCGACTTCGGGGTGATCCCCCTACATTCTCTTCGCCAACAGCCTGTGGTCCTACCCTCCTGTCAGGCTCGATTACGACACCATTATGACTGGTATGAGCAAGTTAGTCCCCTAGTGGGCAAAAAGTCATAAACGCGAGACCAACCGTGATTTCTGGTGACGTCTAAGAGCATCGGTCTGATACGGAAGCGTCAGGAAATACGCCTTGGATGAGACCGAGATGTGGGACGCGTACCCGTGTGAAGGTAGCCTCGCATTGGGGACACGCGCTTGTGAAAAGTTAGCCATATAGGTGCAACGCAGGCTTGGGATGATCACATACAATCCCGGTTGCGAATGTAATTTGGTCGTCCTCTGGTGACGCTTCAAGTCAGCCTCGCGCGCGAATTCTTTGTTGCACCCATTTATTTTGCAAGGCCATATACCCGTCTCTGCCTTCTTAGGGGATAATGACTTCTTCTTGGATACTTTCTTTTCTTCAGGCTAACGATGGGCGTATAAATGATGTTAACTGATACCCCCAAGACAGAGGGGAGAATTTGGTTGCCGCGGGGAGCAAGAGCTCACCGTTGGTTTAAGCTGGGTTCTGACCATGAGAAATCCGACCTTGGCGCGTTTAGATGTGGCTGGCTGGTGTCGCTGTGGCGGGCGGTGTGGCAGAGCGGTGGCGCGTCCCCTTTCCCTTCACCCCTTGTCATCCAACTTTCAATCTCCGCGTATCGGCAACATCGGCAAATTATTTAATTATTTAATTTTAATTTATTATGGGTATCCCTCCATCGCGCTGGTGCGCTCTAATAAACCTTGCACTCTACGACTCAGGCGTGCAGCTTGGGCCTTGCGTTCCAAAACCTGATATGTCGGGGTCATCTTCTTCGGAATCCAAGCTTTCGTGTTTCCCTTGTTGGTCTTCGTCGCAGAGAGGTCTACAACACGTGGCGTTGACGAGAACTTGATGACCTCCCGATACAGTGCCTTCGTCTCTGTCGTCAGGGTGCGAACTGAGGGGGTTTTGGGACTGGGCTCTGCGTCAGATTCGTCCGTATCTGAGAGACCAGACTCATCCAATGGTGGTGTCGGGAGTCGAGGGCTAGACGTAGGAACTGGTAGCGCAGGGAGCTCGCAAAGCTCCCGCATTGAATCATTGCCTTTCAGGTATGAGTTTTCCATCCTTAGGAAGCGGACGGCACCCCTGAAGCTTTCAAGCTGCTGCGAGTTGAGAACATGTATAAACGAACAGGACAGAAACAGACCTGTTCCAGGAGATGTGTCGTCTCCAAGTTGCCATCGGCATGTAGGACAATTTGTGACGGTACGGAGGTTGCTCCAGTGACTAACAAAGTATCAGCAGGCGAGTGCATAGTAAATATCATCATTCCCACCTTTTTCGGGACCACTTGAAGCAGCTTTGAGCTTGCTGTTCTCTTTGGCTAGGGCATCGAATTCGGACTGCAGCTGTTCCATGGCCTCGACGTAGTACTTTTCTTGCTTTTGAGCCTTTCCTAACAGTCCTTCCAGCTCGGCGACGGCTTCGGCTTGCTTCTTGACCCCTTCCATTCGACGCTCCATCAATTCTATCTTTACACCGGACTCCTGGATAATCTGGTCTTTGATTTTCAATGTGCGCATGAGTCCTTGCATCTCCTCATTGAGCTGCGCAACTTTCCGCTCGGCCTCGACGTTGACGGCCATAGTGGCCTTCACCTCCTCGACACGAACGATCCACGGTGCCGCCCCGGTGACTACGTTTGAATCAGGTACACCTCCCAAGCGAAGGTCGTTGAGCTTACTTTTTACGACATTTTCGTGGTCCATCGTTTTGGGGAATAATGCGTTTGTTTGTGCGACGAGTTCGGAAATTGCCTTACCGAGAGATGCCCAAGAAGATGTGGTGTCCTCACAGACCTTTGCCACTGTTGACGAGGCAATATTGTTGACAAATGATAACACCTTGCTAAGTTGGAAAGAGGATTTAGAAGCGCGTACTTCATCGACATGGGGCATCGTTTGTTGGGCGAGCTGAAAAACTCTCAGGTGTAAATAAAAAGGGACAAACGACTACTATGCTGACCTGAATCCCGAAGTTAACCATCTCAGAGACTATGTTGCAGAGTGCATCAAGTTGCGGAACAAGATATGCCTTCAGTGCTGATGATTCATGGGCAAGTTCTTCTAACCGTTTTATCAATTTCCTGCAGATATGGTTATAATAACTTCTCATCGATGGCGCAGACGGACCCACCTTGCTACGATTTTGGCGTTCCTGCATTGGTCGAGTGATTTCTGAATCGGCTCCAGGAAGCTCGTCTCAGGCTCCATACCATCAAGATCATGAGCGACATCTAGTGTCGCAATCTAGTTAAAGAGGCAACTATAGGTTTGGGAGAACTCACCTTCATCATTCAAGATAGCTTCGACGGCTGTTTTCGTTAATCCCATCGAGGATGCATATACATCCAAATCATGATCCAACGACAGTACTAGACCAAGTTCGCGTTCGCCAAGGTCGAAATCGAAGGCCTTGAAATATGTCTCCGCCAAGTGGTTGAACTGTGCCTGGATCCTATCACAGCCAATTACGACGGAATGTCCCAACAAAACAGGATTGAACGTACTTATTAATATCACTCGTGCACTCCATTTCCCGGAATTCGTCGCGTCTCAACAGATCGATGTGCAAGTCAATTCGTTTTTCTAACGGGGAAATCTCCTGGAAAAGTCTGCCGATGTTTATGTACGACTCTACATCACAACAGCGAAGGATGGCCGCGAAACGTTTACAAAGCGTCGAGAGAACCGCGATTGCACCTCTCATCTAAGTATACAATCAGTGATCCTAACTCTGATCGGCGTAGAAAAAATGAATTGCTACCTCACAAACACCAACCAAGGTCTCAGAAACCGAACCATTTAGCGATTCAGGTAGATTATGGGCTTGAGCGGTGATGATGTTTATAAGATCTGTTTTCGAAGCCATTCTCTGGAAAAAGACATAACATTTCGTTGCATCGATGTCGGTTTCGAAGTAAATTTGAGGCAAATAGGGCTGTTATATGTGGGTTGTGGACAACGAAATGGACTTGAACAATTGAGACATTACCTGAACAATGTCGAGCATTTCCTTGGACTCATTCGCTTCGATCCTCTTAAGTTCGTGGTCGATATTCCTGGCCTGGGTTCTGGTGGCTGCTGACTGCAATTTGAGGTTCAATGACATGATGGCTGCTGTCTGGGATGCTGCTGTGGCCGACTCATTTTGCGCATTCTGCGTCACCGAACGAAGCGCCTCGAGTTCACTGTACCATTCCCTTTGGTCAAACAGCCCTGTCTGGAAGATGTCACTGACCTTTCTAGCTGAATGACAAGCTCGCGGAACCGACTGATGGTTCGCTCCATATCTTGACAGGCCTCCTCTAGTGAGTCAATTCTTTGTTGCCGTTCTGCTAGCTGAACGTCCTTCTCGTCTATGTAGCAACAACTGTATCAGCGATGTACAACCTGATGGATGGAACAACACGTACTGATCTCGTCCTGCATCGCCCTCTCGGTCTCAACGTGATTTTCCTCCAGTTCCTCGCCAAGCTCCTTCAAAGCTTCCAGGTCTTCAATTGTAATTCGCATTTCTTCGATTTTCTGCGCATAACCTTATAAGAGTGATGCATGTTCGCTCTCAGGACAGTTGTTACCTCTCCGAGCATAAGGGTCCGTTCGGTGAGTTGGACGACCATCTCCTCGGCGTCAAGTGCATCATCCAGTTGGTTTTTCAGATCTTCGATCTGGGTATCCGCATTTGCGAGCTTGATGAGGGTCGATTCAAGTTGCGCTCGATGGGTTTCAGTCGCCAGGTTCCTTGTAAACGCTATGAGGCATACCTGACAAATCCTCCACGCTCATCACGTCCTTCTCCATGTCAGCTATCCGCCTGCGCTGTTCCTGTTCATTCTCCTGACTCACGTCGCGAAGACTAACGAAACTGTGATGAGATCAAGTATCGGCAATATACCGAGAGATTTCGTACCGGACCAGTGCCTCCTTCAAGCGAGCGTTTTGTTTCTCCAACTGGATATAAGCCAGAGAGCTGGCCACATTTGAGCCGTCGCCTTCCGTGGCTTTAAACACATTAGTTTCGCTACTTTGAAGTAAGCTGGGGCACACTCACATGCACCCTCCTTTATGACCTCTAGTTCAACCTCAACAACGGCCAACTTCTCTTTCAGTTCCTCCAGTTCAGACTGAGCGGCCTCCGCACGTTCTTCTGCAACCTCCCTGTCCAACATAGCCATTTCTAACTGCTCCAATGTGTCCAGGTTTCGCGTCTCGGAAAGGTCAGAGAGCTGCCTTGCATCTGCTAGCTCTCTGCGCGCTTCAATGAGCTCCGTCTGTTGCTGCACGAGCTTGGCTTGAAGTTTGGGTCTCAGAGCAACAAACGTTTCGGCCTCGCTGAGCTTTGTCTCGAGCTCCTTGACATGCCGAGCATCATCAGCGCGCTTGATCTCTAGAACACGGATCTTTGCTCGAAGTTCTTGTAGTTCCTCATCATTCAACCCTGGCTTCTCAGCCGTTGGCACAGAACTAGGATTTGGAGTCCCACTCACCGGTTCTTTCGGTTCTGGGGGCAACGACGGTGGGGGGGAGAGAGAACTAGAAGCAGGCATGGCGGTAGAAGCTTGCGCGATACTCGGTACCAGACGATCTCGCTGCTGCTGCATGGGCGAGGAAACTTGTCTGAGCTGCACAGTCCGGACGGGTGGCGCAGAATCGGGGGAGTCACCGCGAGAGGGAGCACTTGAACCGCTGATCGAGCTTTCACCCATAGATGGTCGTCCTGGGGTCAAGGCGATTCTCTTCAGAGCAATTTGCTGGTGAGCAGTCGGAATTGGGCTTCGCTTAGTAGGGGATGGAGGGGCAAGTCGTGCGCTACCACGTGTACTCTGACCAAGCCCAGCCTTGGAGGGGCTCGTTGCACGGGGGGAAGGAGGGGGGATAGAACGAGAGGATGGTGCGCGCGAAAGGCCGGTACTGGGCGTTCTTGAGTGGCCGAGAGACGGCCGAGCCACAGGTTGCGAGCTTGGCTGTGTGAGGTCAACATGGTCGATGATAGCAAGAAAGCAGAGTGGGATGCTCACGGTGCCCGAGGACGGTAAATCTTGGACGATCTTAACTTGACTAGGTTTAACGAAGACACCATAGTTCTTTGCACAAGTGAAGTAGGGGACGCCTTTAACAGAGCCATCATTCTTCCCGACAGGTTGGGAAAGTTCGATGCCAACCCATTTGCCTGCAGAGAAGGAGGTCGCGCCGAAAAAGCGAACGACGCCGCGACCGAGAGGAATGTCAACAACGGTGCCAATGGAGATGTCGACGGGGGCTGAAGCCATTGCCCAGGTCGAGTGAGATGAAAACGGAATATTCTGTCGCGGTATTGTGACCACTGTCACGTGAGTAGTTCTGATCGGGATCCGGATTGCGGCACCGCAGACACAACCTCAGCTCTCACCACTCGCTCGTCGTTCAAGCATCCGTACCCCAGCTAAGCTCCAGTTAGCATCATGCACACCGGGAGACAGAATGGACATCTAAATGGTACGGGTACGTCTTTCAGCCGGCCCGCTTACTGTCATTCATTCGCCTACAGGTGTTGGTGGCGGACCTGGTCCCTTATTCAGACAGAGTCATGGCTCGGACACCGATACAGAACGCGGAGGGGGCAGGCAC
>QLOU01000657.1:0-18439 GCA_003313715.1 Russula abietina
TTCCCACAGATCTCCAAACAGGTCAGCGACTCCCATTTCTGGTCTGGCCCAGTTCGATGTCATCTCACTGTTCTTTTTTAAAAGTTCTGTTCCCGTAGCAGTGATTGCTGCCCCCATCTTGTCGGTAGCTGTCATCATCGCACTCGTTCTCACTGTCTTGCGTCGTCGCTGGCGGCTTCAACGTCAGCGTATCCAGGCTCGTCGTTTTCAATGGCCCACTTTTGTCGGTTTCTCGCAGGTGCGGGAAATGCACCAGGAGTCCGTGCTACGCCCTAGAGAAGAAGGACCGCCCTCTCTCCCGCCCCTCCAGAGTACCGTTGGCTGGATCGACCCGTCCCCCGGTGCATTCGCCTTTGGGGAACAGGCACAGGATCCCTTTGCGCCTACGCCTCCGATGATTTTTAGATCACTGCCTGATGCATCTTCCCCCGTGGATCGGCCACTCAGCATCCGGACTATACGTCGCGTTCCGGTGCCTGACCCGTTCCTGGGCTCTTCTAGACGCACGTCGAGTTTGGTGGGCTCGCCCGAAGGACCAAACAGACTTAACCAGACAAGCTCTCACGACGAGCACCTTCATGTTCTGGTGAATTCCAATAATGTGCGTCCCTTCTATTCGTTGATCGAGGTGACATCCATTTATTCTTTCTTCTAACTATGACAGGTCGGGTGGGCTGTGTGAGACGATGCACTTTGCGACGAGCTGTGTGGTCGGATCGGAGTAGATAGATATTTCTTCAGTTGGGGCTTTTCTAATTGCTAGTGTGCTAATCGCTTTGACGGCCATTTTGATAATGTCATCATGCTGCGATTTATGCGTTGCAGCAGTACTAGTTGCAATTGAACGCTAGACGTAACAACAGCCCCAAACAAGCCTTCCTTGATCAGAACCTCCATGGCCAATGAGGATCTGACTGACTATTACTCCCTCCTCCGTATCACACGTCCATGTTCTCCAAATACGATAAAGGCTGCGTATCACCGTGAACTTCTCCGTGCTCATCCCGACAAAGTCAGGCAGCGTGCCGATGATTCATCACAATTGACAGATGTTGGACTGCTCCACGAAGCTTTTGTGACTTTGTCCTCGGCAACACTACGCTCCGTGTACGATGCACAGATCATGCGGAGTCATCGCACGGATCCGCGTCCATCCCAAGTCATTTCCCTAGAGCGGTTCGAGTGTTCAGATATAGAGGGTCCCGACGGTCGTGAGATACCGACTTGTTGGACTTTTCCCTGTCGTTGTGGTGGTAAATACGAGGTCACTGAGGATCACCTCGAACGCGGTCTGCATTTGGTTGGGTGTGGGAGCTGCTCGGAGGTTATTTGGGTGGGGTACGAGATTGTCAACGAGGTCGACGGGGGAGACACTGATCAGCTGGAAACGAAGTAAGTCAAGACTGAACGAGTTAATAGTGTAGTTGAATTCTAATCAGCCTTGCCTTCAGAACTTGAAATTCGAAACATCGATCTGAGCGTACATTGCTCAACATCGCAATAATTCGGCGGGTCCTTTTCCATCGTGGTGCGATCATTCTCCCATCCCTAACTCTTCAGCTCGTGACCAACTCGCTGCCCGAGCAGAAGACATTCGAATTTATGACCTTTCTTTCCCTTCCTACCTGGCGCATGACACCCAACTTTCTTTCGTCACGAACAAGGCGTCTCCCTACCGGCTGTACGTGTCATGGCCAAGCCAGAACTTTCACACGCCAGAATCGTGACGATTGGCAAGGAAGCAAAGCGCAAGAAAAAAGCATTATTTAGCCCACCGAGTTCGCGTTGTGATACAATACAGTACAGCACTGGTTGTGTTGCAGGCAGTGCCGGGCGCAATGTGGTAGCAAAAATTCCGTTCAGAGTTGTGGGTTTCTGTAGCCCCCCGTGTTGTACTGTAAAAAAATAGCGCGAGAGATCCATTGCTAATGAGGGAGGCATACTGTATTTGTACTGTGCTACAGCTGTAGCTGTAACGCCGAGGTGCCTCTTACAGTAAATATAGATAAGAGGTCATCAACCCCATCAGAAATTCCGTTATCCCTCTCTTCTCCCTACACGAACGACATGGTTCAAGTAAAGAACAAGATTTGTCTCATGTAGTTGCTCCGCCCACGTAAAATGTCCCCCGATCCTGACATATTTTTTTAACGTTGGGATAGTGTGCACGACGGTTGGGGTGTTGCTCACGAAGAAGGCCTGAAGGGCAATGCCATCGAGGCGGGCACGACGACAAACATGGACACCATCGCTAAGGAAAATGCGAACCGCACGCTTGCTGCTCATGGGCTGGCAGTCGGACTTTCCGATGGTCTCATGGGAAATTCGGAAGTCGGGTCTGTCCTCTCCCCGTTGTCCTCCGTTATTTGACCAGAGGTTCCTGCTGACTGGCGGGGGAAAACAGACATTTGAATATTGGTGCAGGGCGCATCGTGTGGCAAGATATCGTCCGGATCGACGTTGCGGTTAAGAAGCGCCAATTCCACAAAAACGAGGCCATCCTCTCAAGCTTCAAGCGGGCAAAAGACACAAACGGACGGCTGCACCTTCTCGGTCTCGTATGACATTACCCTCTCTGCCCCATTCGCTAATATCTCACTGTAACATGACCTGACCTCTGAACGGGGCGGCATAGGTATCGGATGGCGGCGTCCATTCCCATAATACACACCTATACGCGCTACTTGAGACCGCCAAGGAAGTTGGGGTGCCGCACGTGTACGTCCATTTCTTAGGTGACGGGCGCGACACCGCACCTCGCTCTGCGGCCGGTTACGCGCGCGAACTGCGCGATTACATCCAGAAAGTCGGCATTGGTGAAGTCGCAACTATCGTGGGGCGTTACTATGCCATGGACCGCGACAAGCGCTGGGACCGTATCAAAATTGCCGTCGATGGGCTTGTGCACGGGACTGGCGAAGTCATCCCCGAGGACGGCGATTATGTCAAGGCGATCGAGGCTAGATATGAGAAAGACGAGACGGACGAATTTTTAAAGCCTATCATCGTGAACGGTGACTCGGGTCGTATTAAAGGTGGGTTTCTTCCACTCTAGCCTTACCAGTTTTTCACCTACTGCATGGTTGTGACGATAGATGGTGATACCCTGTTCTTATTCAATTACCGCTCGGACCGCATGCGCGAGATCAGCACCGTACTTGGCCAACTGGCTAAACCAGTGGAGGTAGACATACCAAAAGACCTTGTGAGCTCCGCTCTCTTTCCCGCGCACCTTTCATTTCTGTTATATGCTGAGGAAATTGACAGCACATAACTACCATGTCCCGCTACAATGCCGAGTTCCCATTCCCAGTTGCCTACCTGCCTCAAGCGATGACTAACGTGCTCGCCGAGTGGCTCTCCAAGCACGACATCAAGCAGGCGCACGTAGCAGGTCAGTCAGACACGATCTGGGTTCTTTGCCGAACCCATCTCTCGCGCATTTAAATTGACATTGGCACATAGAGACCGAAAAGTACGCACATGTCACATTCTTCTTCAATGGAGGCGTCGAGAAGCAATTCGATGGGGAAGAACGACATATGATTGATTCTCCCAAAGTCGCGACGTATGACAAACTGCCCAAGATGAGTGTGCAGGGCGTCGCGGATAAAGTCGCGCAAGTCGTCCGGGCGAACCAGCACGAGTTTGTCATGTGCAACTTTGCACCGCCGGATATGGTGCGTCCACCACTGTTGTCACAGACTGTTTCAACTCATCACCCTTTCAATAACTTATGCTTGGTGATTGGTTTTCGGATGATGTGTATCATAGGTCGGGCATACCGGCGTGTTTGACGCAGCCGTCGAAGCTATTACTCACACCGACGCTGCAGTTGGCACGATCTACGAAGCGTGCCAAGAGGCGGGCTACACCCTTGTCATAACGGCTGACCACGGCAACGCAGAGCAAATGATCAATTTGGACACAGGAGCCCCACACACGGCACATACGACCAACAAAGTCCCGTTCATTATTGCGGGACCAAAGGAGAACGCCAAGTACATATTCACGGACGACAAGGACAAGGAGGGAGAAGAAGAAGGTGCTTTGTGTGATGTTGCGCCGACGGTGTTGGCGCTGTTTGGACTCGAGCAACCTGAGGGTGCGTTCCAATCATTTTCCATCTTTTCCCTTCCTGGCTACCAGCCGAAATGAGTTGAACACCTCCGGCTCATTCTCGACGCATACAGAAATGACTGGGCGATCGCTACTCGCTTCATAAGCGCCCGGTTTTGTCTCGGGCGTGAAAATTATAGACAGATGGGTGTATAGACGAAAAGAACGCAAAAGGGGTGTATTGATATGGTTTAGCACTGCAGACCTACCTGAATCAAGTACAGAATGTATACACGTCAGCCCAAATGAACAAACTAACTTACCATCCTTGTGTCCCCGTGTCTTCCTTCAAGCATTCGTGGTGTCGCAACTTTGATCTGATCATATGATCCGATTTTACCATAAAAAATAATACATATTAGATTTTGGCCAAGCATCAAGCTTGCCAAGTATAGTTTTCAAAAACAAATACCCGTGACAACGTGTGACTGTCTTAAGGAGGGGGAGCGGTTTAAAGGAGGGGTACGTGATAGGATAGTATACATGTGAAAGCAAACGAACGTGAGAAGAAACCGTAAGTGCACACACACGCGGGGGCGCGGAGGCAGTTGGACACTACTCGGACAAGTCGGCATTCGTTATGAAGCACGTTGGGGCGTGTCTTGTTTAGAATCGAATGGTGATAGGTGCACTTGGGCGCCAGAGGCGTAAGGTCCGGTAAGATCTGCATGAAGGTTCACATTTGAGCGTGAGCGAGCAAGTACTTCGCTGGCCACGTCTTCGCCGTACTGTTCAGCCAATTGACTGGTAGATGTTAACGGAAATATTTCGCAAGAGGATGGGGCAAGTCTGTACCTAGCATAGTTGTCCATGATAACCGCCATCGAGTTCATGCTAAGCCGGTAGGCCTTGGGCATCATCCCTTTACCAAAGCGGTACGTGATATGATTTGAACATAGCAACCCAACGACGATAACCGCGATCTGGAACGGCACAAGACCAAAGACGACCGTATACCAGCGCTTGAGGACGAAACGTTCGAAGTCCATGTAGGGACCCTTGCAGCCGGGAAGTACAGAGCGAGAGTAGCACACTTGGGAAATTGCCGCCTCGACAAACGGGGAGAAAAAACCGCAACAGTCGAGTTGATTCTGGACACGGAGCCATTCATTGAGGCCGAAATCGTGACCCCATTGAAAGTTGATCTTGCCATCAAGATTGAAATTGCGCCTTTTGAAGGCGAAGTAGCCCGGGGTTATGAGGAGAGCAAAACATATCCAAAGAAAAAAGGTATACACGGCGAGGAATGACCGGTTGTTAAGGAGGATTCCGGCCCAGCCCATGAGAGAGGTAATGACACCGAAGGCAGCAGCGATAGTGGACATGATGAGCTCGGTGCGATTGCCTACCCGGACAACGTCGGCATGTTTCCAGACGTCGAACCATGTACAAAGCACGAATATGGTGCCAGCGAGGGAATATCCAGAGAACTAGAGCCAAAAAAGGAAATCAGTGACGTTCACGACTGTGTGAACGATGGAGAACATAGGAAGGGGGGTCGAAAAAGAGAGAAAGGATGCTCACGAGGATATTGGAAAAAAAAAGTGTCCACTTGAATCCATTCCATCTGAGGCGGGGCTTGGTGCGCCCACCCTCCTTGGTGAAAAAGCTTCCCTGGAGACCATCGTAGTCTTCGTCACCATCTCCTGGCATGCGAGCCTCGCCGCTGCGAAACGCTTCGCGCCCTCCGCCACGTTTGGGACCTAAGGGAAAGCCTTTGCCACGGTTCTTGAGGCCGTTGTAAAGGACTGCATCTGAGAATTTGGTAGGGAGGTAGTTGACGGATAAAGAGAGACTGGACTGTGCGCCGAGGTAGGGAGAACCTGTAGGTAGCGAACCAGTGGCTAGAGAGACGTTGGAGGCAAAAGGAAGGTTTGGGGGCACCAGCTTTGAGCTGGCCTGGGGGTGCATGTGCTGTTGGGATGTAGAAACGGAATAAGCCGAGTGGGCCGCAGAGTCGATGGAGAGGCGACGAGGACTACTCATATGGAAATTAGGAAAGATCCGTTTATTGTCGGCAAGTTCACGTACTAAGTTCCGTCCATCTTGAGAAGTAAAGAGTGCGAATGTTGAGAACGTAAGAGCGGTCAAAGGGCGGATTAATGGTAGTGTCGCTTACCGACGGTCGGGCCGACGCCGAGGAAGCTTGGACGCGGGCTTGGCTTTGCCCAGAGGAAGAAAAGCTGAGCCGAGCGAGGTATGTCGACCACACTCGCTGCATCTCTGTACATATATTACACCTTTGGGCTTGGGAGAAAGAGAATAAGAAAGAAATCGGATCAACCAAGCCATTACAGTAACCGCTTATCCTTATCCGACAGATGTTTCTCATGTCAAGTGAGATTACATAAACATGATCTTGCTCGCATCGAATGTGGACATGTCAGGTGGTCGTCGTGTCTGATTTTTACTGGACGGGTACAGCTCGACAATTAAAGGCGTCCTCGGTCGGGAGAATCTTTCATTGCATGGTCAAATTGGTTGATACGTTCTCCAGTACTGTGGTTCTGCACCAGTCACAAGATATACCTTGTGCACCATTTGAAAACGTAATATCCCACCGGTATTAGCCGCTCGACACTACCTTGTCGGATAATGTTACAGTAATCTATTTACGATAATCGATATTTTCATGATACAACTCGGCGTTGGTCGTGTACCTCATACTTGCTTCACAAGCCACAGATATCGCTTACTGGGTACACGCAACATGTCCAGAATCACTACACACCCCTCACTCAGAAAAGTCTCAACCGAAAGTAGGTACTCCTCTCAGCATCGAGTTCTATGCTGGTGCGACGACGATTAAAATCGTGCGACAGATGCTCCCCAGGCGATTGGGCCATATAGTCAAGCCATCGTGAGCCCACCCTTTGTGTTCGTCTCCGGATGCCTCGGCTTCGACCCCAAGACCGGCACAGTCGTCGAGGGCGGTGTGGAAGCGCAAACACGCCAAGCACTGCAGAATTTGAAGAGTGTTGTTGAGGCCAGTGGGAGCCAAGTTGGGAAGATCGTCAAGACAACGGTACGCGTGTCCACCTTTTGTTTAACTTGCTCAAAATGGTCCTGTGCTACTGTATAGGTCTTCGTGAAGAACATGGACGATTTTGGATCGGTCAACGCAATCTATCAGGAGTTTTTTGGGGAGCATAAACCTGCAAGGTGTGTGCAACGTCTATCGAACCAATATTGCTGAAGTGTAGCGATAAAATCCTCCAGATCATTGGTCGAGGTCTCTCGCATCCCCCGCGATGCGCTCTTTGAGATTGAGGCTATCGCGTCAGTAACAACCACATAGAGACTGAGGTTGACTCCGAGACACCGCTTCGAGCGGACTGATCGGCTACTATCGCTCTATCACTGGTCCAGCCATCGTTCTTCTGCCGAAAATGTAATTAGCAGCTCAAACTACCTCGTCCCTATTATACTTGTAGTTCTACTTGAGAGGAAGACCTGATAAAGAAGTTTACATCCGAACACTGACGATTAACTGACACTGGGTTCAAACTTTTGCTGTGAACTTGGGCATATGGAGCGATGATAATGTCGTCAAATCACAAGTCTATGTAACATGAGCAGCGCTCGGCTGCCTGCTCAGCGCCCCGGCCGATTCCTTTTTCCTTCGCGTAACGGCTGGCTCGGAGAGTCACGCCACTCTTGGTGTTGTGCATGTGCAGGCGACGCGAGTTGCTTCCGCTACCAATGACATCACTTTGTGGAATGCAAGGTGGTGTACCCCCCAAAGTGACGTCGTTTCTCTCTCAGTTGTGGCATATAATATGATGTTTATCGGTCGTTTCTTCTCCTATCACACCCCACTCAACATGTCCCTCCCCAACGCTGTCAAAGATACCACCGAGCATCCCCCCAAGAACGCCGTGGCCGCTCCTGTCAACAAGCAGGAGAAGGCTGCTGATGTCGACAGAAAAGTACTGCCGTTCATGCCTATTCCTCTTACCCCCTCTCACTCTCCTCCTCCATTAGCTCCGATTCTATGGTGCCATTCAGGCTTTTCGTCAAGGGCGTTATCCTTCGAACAACCAGATTGACTCTGCCTTGAGATATGTTCTTGAACGATCTCCCGTAGATCAGGATCAGCTTTCTCCTGAGGGCCGTAAACTTATTCAAGACTGCCGCGATATCATCGAGACTGCCCGCACCATTGTTCGGAAGAAGAATTCAGACGAGCTGTTCCAGAGCTTTTTGTGGAATACACACAGTGTACACCTCAGCAACGTGAGGAAAGGTCCAAATGAAGTTCTTCCCATTGAGAAGTCGAAAGTTCAAGATGATCGCCACCAGGGTTTGTGGCATTCTCTTCACCTTCAACCCGCTTACCCACGTCGTGTTGCAGCCGCACGACACCTTCGAACTCTCGGCGACCTCATTGCCACAAACTCTGAAGTTCGTAAGATCCTTTCCGACTTCTCCGTCATTGGTCGCGACATTTTAGCTCGCACCGCCTCTCACGCGGCGGAGAGTGTTCGCCCCGAGCAGGATGTCCTTACAAACATCGATCGACCTGCCCCTTCAGATCAGTTCGAAGCAGGTGGTAGCCAGCAGGTCGGATCTAACCGGACTCCTGAGGACCAAGTGAGTTCCGCGCAAACTGCGGACGTCATACAACACTCCGACGTAACCGAGGTCAAAGTTTCTACGGAGTATGTTTCCCAGTCTTCACCGCTCTCCTTCCATAAATTCAAGGTTTAACAGCGATACAATCGATGCCGACGTCGAGGGTGACACCAAAAAGTCTGGTCTTACAGGTCGCTTGCAGAACTTGAAGGCGAGTATCGAACTTGACGAGAAAACACTTGTATTCTCAAAGTCATCTACTAGAACGGCTTGTCCGACCTTGTCCCTCAGGAACATAAAGAAGAGGTACGCAATCAAATGGAGCAAGGCCGCAAAGTCCTTGCAGAGGATTATTTCCCCGAGGATCGACGTGACCAGTTCATCTATCGCATTAAGAAGGTATATTGGCCGATTCGGTGGTCCTGTTCAAGGCGTTAATCCTCCGAGCAGGCTATTTTAGAGTGTCAGAAACACGATGATTATCAAGAGAGTATTCGCTGGCTTCTCGGTATATTCAAGGATTACGGCAAACATGGCAGGCACATCGCTCACGCGGGGAAAGAAGCCGGTGGTCAATTCGCATCTGTACGTTATTTGCGGGCGCAGTGACGGTGACCGTAATTTACCATCTGTTTCACGTAGGATGATGTCCTTCGGACATCAACAGCTCAGATCCGTACACTGCTCGAACGCTTCGCTAATGGGAAGAGCATGGACATCATTATCGATCCCATAAATCAACTTATCGATGATGCGAAGAATGACGAGGAGTTCCGTCAGTGGTTCCGATCAGTCGACGCTTACACGCGTAAGCTGTTGTTGGAACCTGGCTACGTTCTTGAGCCGGCGTGCAATACAGAAGGACATCAGGTCCGCGACTCCGGCAGACGCTTCTACAGCGAAAAATACAAGGTCCATTTCGATCGTCTTTTCGATTCGATCGGCACCTGGTTTAGCTCTATGGGTGAAGACCCACTCAACAAGCGCTTTAGCGACGACTGGGCGCGTCTCACTCGTGATTTACTTTTCGATAGCGAGGGTAGTCTCAAGTTCAAGCCGGAACTCTGGATGGATATTCGAAAGGTTATTCTACCGTCAATTGTTGACCGTGTACGATATCTTCATTTTTGCTCTGATTCGGTGTCATTAACTACTTCACTTGTTTTTCAGGTTGGACACATTCCTATTCCTCGAATTGAGTACACGGACGAGTCTTTGGACCTCGTTGTCGAAAACCTTACCCTTCAGGGTCGCAATTTGTTCCCGAACATCGTGTCGGTCGAAATGCACAATTTCATAAAATTTTCACCTTACAATGCCATCGACGATCTTAGTCATCACGACTTCACATTGACGTTTGGGCAAATCCAGGCAGACATGCGTGACGTTGCCTTCTATTTCCGGAAGAAAACCGGAATTCCGAAGTTGAGCGATTCGGGACTAGCTGATGTACTACTCGGCGGGCAGGGGCTTACGGTTCGTATCTCCTTTCAGATCCTCCGCACGCTGACAGCATCGCAGGCCACTGTCCATCTCGTCTCTGCAAATAAAGACAAATCGTCAGTCTTCAAAGTGAAGAGCGTCCGCGTTAAAGTGGATTCTCTTAAGTTTTCTATACGTGACTCAAAGCACGATATCCTTTATAAAACCCTCCGCTTGTTAGCGTCGAGTCTGATCAAGAAACAAATTCAAAAGGCCGTCGTAGACGCCATTACGACCGGCATGGAATACGTTGATGGCCAACTTGTTGCGGTACGAGATCGCGTAAACGAAGCACGTGCATCTCCAGACAGCTCAAGGACGGATGTTCTACGCGCCGCGTTTCAAGGCATGAGAGAGGACGAGAAATCTGTTAGCGGGAGCAGTGTAGAGCGTAAAAGTCATTTCAAAGTCGTTGCGAAGCGTAACTCTTCCATTTTACCTGAACACGGACATCCTTCCGGTTGGGCGGGCAAAGCTCAAGAACGTGCAGAGGCTGCCGCGACCGGTGAAAGCTGGCATTCAGACGCGTGCGTATCGCTCCCTTCAGTTTGTTGATGTCACCTGAATCTTACTTTAGATTTACCATCGTTTGACATGAAATTACGAGCGATGATCAACTGAATTGATTCCTTTCTCCTATTCGATGTCACGTACACTCATACGCGTCTGTCCCGCTAGTAGTATTAGTAGTACTTGTAATATTAATCAACGGTTGAACCACGATGGCTGTAGTTCTAGTGTAGTATGTCGTGCGAGGATGATATATCCGTTGTATTTAAGTTAGAACCATTGGACATCATAGCCAAGTGGTTACGGCGATAGATTAGAAATCTATTTCCCTTTGGGAGCGCAGGTTCGAATCCTGCTGGTGTCGACTTAATTTTTGGCCCCGGCGGTCGATCGGATTCTCAATTGGACTTGACCGAATCCTACGCCATGGACAGCACCCATGCGACAGTGACGATAGACATCGTGAGTTCACTTTTTCGAATAACTAATGATCTTTGTGAGCTCAATACCTACATACAGGTCCTCGATCGCCAGAACACTCGTGAGATCTTATGCGCCTTGCTCCATGCAATTCTGTTTCACCGTCTTTTCGGAACGATCAAACCACAAACATTTGAGGTGCTCGATGTAACGATGGTTCGTCTATCTATTGGCACCATTATCTCCTTCCCATTCTCACTGCTGTGATGCGGTAGCCCGGTGTCGCTGACCCAACCATGCAACGACTCGTCGAAGAAAAGGTAGATGCGTTTTGGAAGGGTCTGGAGAACGTCGCGCTCAAACGAGGAGAGGTTCGTTGGAGACTGCGCTTCCGAGGGGCTTAACTATATATTGTTCAAGATTTCAGTCACACTCTCGAAAAAGGATCAAAAAAAGGCGTGGCTCGGGATCACTACGTATGAGGTGGGTCAACACAGTATCTCGCGTACTGAGGTGCGGCTAACATTCACTGTTCCTGTGCTACAGGAAGAAGTTGCATGGGAACAATGGTGCGTCTGTCGTCTCCGAACCTCCAACCAACTCATCCCGTACGTTTCGCTGACAATTCAGACTTTGAAGGATAATCAACGCAGAAATACGTCAACCAAAGTCCGAAAAAGGTACAGCACAGCACCCATCCCCCTGTTTGAGGTGTTTTTTCGTTGATCACGATTTTGTAACTGATTCCCTTTTACCGCCGACTGGTATTTAGAACGGCAGCAGTTTAACCAAAACCTTGCCGCGACATTATCGAGGAGCCTGCGCGCGATGCTCACTCACACGTCTTCCGAACAAGGTCGCGGTGCTGTGCCTCCCATCACAAATTCTGATGTTTCGCCATTTCCTCTCAAGATCTCTGTACGTGTCGGTGGGGCCGAGCTTGGATAAGTGGGCAGACGAGAGCTAGGAATTTGTGCGTCTTCGCCTACTGCTCGTTGCGGCTATCGCTGGTTGGAAGGACATTTCCTAACAGGTAGTGTGATTATTACTTCGTATGGATTGCGACTACTCACCATGAGGACTAGCCTTCACATTGAAGTTTGGGCCGCTCGGGAAGGAAACATAGTGGTTCTTGACGTTGGCATCCATTATCCTGACGAAATATTCGCCCATATATACTATCACACCGTGGTCTACCTTGTCTTCGACCTTGCCATCACACAGATACACGGTATTCCCTCGAGCATGAGATTAATACTTGCCATACGCTGCAGGCACGGGACTACGGAGAACCTTCAATACAAATAAGATCTAGAATGACATCTTTCGACCCCGATCTGGTATCTGAGAAGTAGTGTAGTCAGATGCATAGAGCTCGAGGTTCAAGGCCTGCTTGAGGAATCGAGCTCGACCTTGTCATTCACCATTCACCCATTGCGCTTTGAAAGTGAGATGCCCCGGTGTGGATGCCCATCATGAATCCAAAAACAACGCACTACAACCGTACAATCGCCGGGGCGCCGAGTTCCGAATTTCGTTCCAATAATTTTGTCCCTCCAATCTTGGGGGTTTTGACGTCATGGCCTGAAAATTTCAAACCGAAGCCCCGCGCAGACGATTTCCGAGCACACAGGAACCTTTGAGGGGAGAATGTTCACACCGCTTGAAGAGTCTAGGAGACCATCTACTTATGCCATCGCAGAGAGCAGATACCATAGTCACAACAGCGTCGTACATGGAGACTACGCAAAACCCACGATTTGAGGTGTAATTAGGGATAGGTGACGCTGGCTGCCTTCATCAGCTCCGTCACCTCAACGTCTATAATCATGTTAGGAGGGGATAGTGTAGTTCTGTTAAGACGCACGGTCCTCTGTGTGTTTCATCCGAGACATAAATGAGCACGTCACACCTAATTGCCATGTTCAGCAACTTATGATGAATTTGGTAGTGGAAAAACGCATGCCAGGCCCTAGAATGAAGTCCCCACCGAGCTGCGAGATATTTCCTTGTTTTCCGATGTGCGAGGGATTCTTGAGAGGGCCACGCTACGGAGACAGGAGGCACTCAGAAACGCTTTAGCCACCAAACCGACAGGCAGCATACCCAAATGCTCCATAAGGTATTATTAAGGAAACTACGCTTGAGGTAGCTGCGCTTCTTCTCGCCTTTGCTTGTCAATTGAAGGTTCGAGATTATGCCAAGATTATCGTAAAGCTTCCTATCTGGGTTAGTATAAATCTCTCCTTGAAATTCGGTGTCTTCTGCATGAGCGGAGAGGCGAATGAACACAGCAATTTACTTGGTCACACGACATAAGGTGGAGACGCACTTTTGTAATTCTCAATTAGTTTCCAGTCTCCGCAACCTACAATAGCCATCTTCACAGAGGCCTCCTTTAGGGCATCCTCTCTGACAGTGGTGAGCTGCGAGACATATTGCTACGGGGTGTGTGCGGCCATATGATTCCGGAATGTTGCAAAGCTGTGGAAGCACGCACCATGCAGCTCTAAGTCACGCAGTGGCGAGCCATTAGGAACGTAGACAACGACAAAAGTCACAATGCCTTACCCCACAGAAAAAATGCCCTTTAAATAAACAAAGCCGTCAATAAGAAGATATAGGTGTACGCAGTACCACGCACGAATGAATACGACGATGGTCTTCTGGTCAGCAAATATATCCCCAAACCGGACCATGGCTCCATCACCATCGAACACTTGGATATCTACGGCGGACTTTAACACTGTTGCTTCATTTGTGAGTGAATTTTGTTCGGTAGACATGATGGTCAGAACCGTGACAGCGTCCGAACCGGCACGTGAGTACGAGTTTGCATGCCAGCCAGTGGAAACGTGCGGTGACCCCTACACACACATACCAGTGACCAGTGACACGCTCAGACGTTGACGCTCTCCTCGATACACTAAATATACCCCAAAGCTCAAGCGCTCAAGCCCGAAATTCCGGAAGTAAAGTCGCCTTGTTTATAGACCATATAACAATTCCCTGATTCTGTCCCAGAGTACCACTAGTGTCGGCCTATTGCACGACGCACGACGCCTTACACCCAAACACAGACTTGATATAGACGGAAACTTTTTCATGCGCAGCCCATCTGAAGGTTCAGGTCCTCCAAAGGACGTGAATGTTCCCGACTCCCTTCAGAGAGCAACGTGGAGACTTGGCTTTCCTCCGTCATATGTTATTGTCGGCGTATACCGTCTTGTTTTCGATAAGGCCTTATTTTCTCCTGTCTGGCAAAGGTGTCGAAGCGGCTTCTTGAGGGGCGTTGCCATTGGCAGTGTCTGGGTACTGGTCACAATATGAATTTGGCCGTTAACAGAAGGCTAATATTACCTCACGCCCGTAGTCGTTTCTAACTTTTTCAATTCAGCGTGGCTTTATTAGGACCTTTTGGAAGAAGTAAGTGAATCTGTTTGAGGTTCTTTATGCCTTATACATGCCCTCCAGCTCCCCGAATGTTGTTGGCCACGCAAATGACACTATCCTTGGTTATAGGCCGCCATTTGATATCCCAACATGTATGTTGTCGCCCCTTTTTTCTGGCTTGTCATCATTAATGGCTGTTTGCTGTTTCTTTCAGGGACCACACTTTTAATACTATCCTCGCAAATCACCTTTGTTTTTAAGCTCTTCCTGTCTCACAACCTTCACGTTGCCCGTGAACATGCATGGGGCCAGACTATTGCATCACGTGGTAAAGGCCCCTCATTCTGGCAACCATATGTTGAAGAATGGGATTTGCCGCCAATCGTTGAAATCAATCAATGGATGGGACTTGAGAAGGCAAAGAGCAAGCTTGTTAAATTTGCTATAAAGAACTGTGGGTTGGCACATCTGCACATGGTTTAAGATTCCTTTAGAAGTTGACCTCACCACAAAGTAATACTGATCCCATTGCATGTTGTTCCGGTTGGTGGGTTATTTGTTATGGCAGCCTTTAAGGCACTGGACACTGCCCATCATCTCCACAAACCTGTTTGTGACAATCAAACTTGCCATCACCTTTTTTATTTATGTTTATGTTTTTTTTTTACAGTACTTCAAACTGAAGAAAATGACAAAGGAGCAAATTGCAATTTTTATTGCAGAACACAAGTGGGGCTATCGATGTGAGTTTTTGAAACTGTACCTAGGATTGTATTCTCAAATATTACACAGTTTTTGGTTTTGCTGCTGCTCTTTTAGAAGCTTTGCCATTTATTGGCTTGATTTTTTCAATTTCAAATCAAGTTGGAGCTGCAATGTGGGCTCATGGTATGGCAATATATACTGTACATGGATAATTTAACTAATTCCAGTATAGATTTGGAGAAAAGACAGCATTGGTTTGCAGAAAAAAAGAGAAAGCTTTTGTAAATTAGTTACTGTATGCAAGGCAATATTGTAACTGTTGTTAACAGAGAGGGTTAGGGTCAGCGTCGTCACTTCGCCTTGCAAGCCCGGAAAGCCGGCGTACTAAACGTCTCTGTTCCTCCCTTCATGTCCATGTCCGATTCCGAGGTCGTCATCAACGTTAAAGGTTCAATTACTTCTTCTGAACCAAATAACAAGAGATCGCATTAACGAACGCTTAGGTCCCAGTGAGCTTAAGCTGCAACTTACCATAAACATCGACAAGACCGTGGCCGACCTTAAGCAGGCAATTGCGGAAAAGTCTGATGTGGAAGCCGATCGCCAACGGTTAATATACTCTGGTCAGTCTTTCAGTCCCTTCCTTTCTCTATGATCTAATCCATGATCTTTAGGTAGAGTGTTAAAGGTGAGCCAGTAATGCGTCATCCGTTTTAAGCAATCGAGATTTATCGT
Organism: Russula abietina; assembly: GCA_003313715.1. NCBI lineage: Eukaryota > Fungi > Basidiomycota > Agaricomycetes > Russulales > Russulaceae > Russula > Russula abietina. The sequence continues at coordinate 15,940 of QLOU01000657.1, forward strand.
TGAGGACGACATCCCCTACAGGACGATGACAAACTCTCCGTGTACAAAATCCAGTCGAATCACACTATTCACATGGTCAAGGGCGCTGCCAGGTCGACGAATGCCTCCTCATCGGTTCAATCCTCCGCTCCGCAGGCTCTGCCAAACATGCAGACAGGGCAGAATGTACATGACCCGCTCACTCAACTGAACAGCCATCTGGGATATGGGCTTATGGCTGGTCTCAACCCATTCGCGGACATGGGAATCAATCCAAATGATCCGAATATGGTGCGATTTTCGTCCCCTCTTTCTAAGTTTCACTGAGGTTTGACAAATGCACAGCTGCAGACGATGATGAACTCCCCCGAGTTCTTACAACAAATGTCTTCCTTGATGTCGAATCCAGCAGTTCTCGAACAAGCCCTGGCACTAAATCCCCAATATGCCGCCATGGGTCCGCAAGCCCGTGAGATTTTCCAGAGCGAACGGTTCCGTCAAATGATGTTTGCGCCTCCTTTTCACTTTGTGTTGCCTTTCCGTGCTAAAAGTTCAAGCAGGTCAAATCCTGAGACCCTACGCGGTATGATACAGATGGCATCGATGATGCGTGGCGCCGGCGTTGATCCACTGGCGAGCCCCTTTGGGGGATCGAACCCCATCGCGCCAGGGAATACAAATGCAACCCCAGCTTCGAATTCCACCTCGACAACCACACCACCTGTGGGCGGAACATCGCCTGGTGGAACTCCACCTATGCCGAATATATTCGGTGGAGATCCAGGTGCATTGCTTCAGCTTCTTGGCGGTGTACCCCCGTCTGCACCCCCGTCTGCGGACGCACGCCCTCCTGAGGAGCGGTTCCAGGTTCAACTCCAAGTGCGCCATTTCGTATATTCCGCGCTCTTGGATTGACATGTCTTTACTTTTATAGCAATTACAAGACATGGGCTTTACCAATGCCTCGCAGAACGTGCGCGCTCTTCTTGCAACCGGCGGAAATGTGCATTCGGCGATAGAGTATATCCTCGGTGGTGGTGGATTGTAATACAGGAAACTTCTTGGTGAAGGTGGATGGATATTCGTCTTCTGCTGAGCCCCTGTATTAACTTCGTGTGTACGTACTCCTGTTCGGAATCTCTTGACCGCTGCATCGCTCAATGGGGCGGTAATCGTTACGATGAACTACGGAGATGGTTGTTGTTATACGCGGTCCATAGGTGTGATTGAGTCTGATCATGAGATACACATAAAGGAGGTGGTTCCGTAAATTTGTAATTAGTATCGGCGTGCGGACGAGAAACGAGAATACTCGAAATTACGATAGGATCGGACAAATACCTACCTGTATCACAGAGCGCGCGGAGCCCCGAACTGGCGCAATTCAAAGGCACGACTCGGACGTGAAGCAACCGCAATTTCTCGACTGAAATGAGATCTGCAACGCGGTGCTTTACAGACACCTCGGGACAAATCGACTGATTCTGGTGTTTTTTTTTCAAGACGCTGAGAGATCGCCTGCGGAAGAGGCTTTTGTCATAAGAAATAAATTTCTGGATCGTGGGTCTCCCGCGCTTTGGGTAATGGGCGTATTATTCGCAAGCGGGGTGAGCAGCCGTCCGTATTCGCGTCGTCCTATTCGCATCGTCCTCAGGGTCTAACGACGATAGGGAATCCGAAGCTATGAAATGGATGACGAGTCGTTTGTCACGCGGTCCAGGTTTCCAGAAAAAGGCGATTTAGACGTGAGGTGTACATGGATGTATCCTCGTTGGCCGCATAATCAACCTAGCACCACTGGCAATTGATCGAGTCTCGCAGTCCTGCCATTTCGACAACGTGTGAGTCCGTCCCTCAATGTGTTGAATATCGATTCTTCGAGGTTCCCGTGGAGTGGTTCGAAAGAAATCGCGGACTCTCGCAAGCACTGTTGCACTGTTAGTTGTGTTAGCTAACTGGAGACATTTGAGTAGAGTCACCGACGCACGTTCAGCTGGTAGCTCTTGCTGCTGTACGGAAAACGTCCAGTGCACTCCGAAATCGAAGGAGAGGTTTGGAGGCTGTCCCTAGGAGAGCCTTCTCTGTTCAGTCTTTCAAGGAATACCTTCGGAAGATGAGGAGAAGTAGTGAGACGAAGAGCAGAAATGGCCAAACAACGCTGGTTAGGGTTTACTGAACACTCACACCGCTTCAGCCAGGCTTCTTCCAGAGTGCGCACCTACCCTCTTTGTTTGTCGAAATACTCTTTCGCACTGTTGTAAACAGCGCATTGCGCACACCCACACCATCCATGGAGGGTTTGGCCCATAACGCTAACCCTACGCGTCGAAAGTTACAAGGTTATGAATTTTATCGGGAAGTGCTCGGAAGTGCTCGATACGTCGTCGCGCCAATGGTGGACCAAAGCGAGCTCGTACGTGATGCACGTCTTAAATTACATGACTTCTTTCAGTGCTAATCGTGCGCAGGCTTGGAGGATATTCTCCAGACGATACGGTGCTCAAGTGAATCACTGATTTTC
>QLOU01000658.1:0-15513 GCA_003313715.1 Russula abietina
CCCGTCTTGAGAGCCGCGTTGATAGAGTAGGTAGAAGAGGTCATGCCCAACGGCTTGAATATACGTGAGTTGACAAAGTCCGGGTAGTGCACGCCAGTCAACGCGGACACGATGTGTGCACCAACCGTGTACATCTACTTTCACCTTAAGCCAATACAAGGACAAGGGAACAGGAAGGTCATACCGGGTTTTCATACAGAAATTGTTCGCGAAGCTCATATGTAGGGCGATAATTACGTAGGTTTCTTGTCGCGTTGATCAGAGAAGCACTGCTGTAACTGTTATCTATCTTGAACGAGAAGTCATGACTGAAATCAGAAACAGCAACAACAATAAGCACTGTATATATGCGAAGCTGTGAAGAGCAGAAACTTCACCTTGCGACGCCGGACACGTGTGAAAGTATATCAATCAGGTTGGCCTTTTGGCTTGCCCAAGGGTCCATAAGCTTCCAATCGTTCGGTAGGATATCGGCCACTTTGGTCTTCCAGGTCAGGGTCGATAACCCTGAGGGCAAAGGAGTCGTATTACGCCCGTGTGCATAATCATCGATCACGATTCCCAGAGAAGCAGAGAGGAAGGCTTTTGAGCAAGAGCCAATATTGAGAAGTGTCTACAAGGGCACATGAAGAACCCGTCAGTGCGTTTGAAAGCTCTCCAAGAAAAGTTCAACGTACGTCTGTGGTCATTTTGGTCCGATTCTCGGACTTGATACCCCACGCACCGAGCTCTGCAGGCCCAGTTTTATTGACGATGGCCAATGTCAAGCCCGGGATACCTTCGGCATCAACAGCCTTCTGGACAGATTCCACAAAGTCGGGTGTAAGGACATTAGGTCCATGATTAGGAGTCGATCGTGGCACTCTACTGGCGGCCACATCAACCGCGCTGTGAAGCACAACGACGATGGAGAGAAGAAGGCAGAGTAGTACTCTCATGGTACTGGTTGGCAGAAGCTGTTTGAAAGAGATGGTGTAATTTGAACGTTCGATTCCTGTAAATTTATATGAGTCCTTCACAACACAGCAATTGCGCCGGCCACAAACCCAGTACTAACAGTTTTGCAGGATCCACAGCCACGCTCCAGGAGAACGATGATTGATGGGACCATGTATTGGAATGGCATCATCTACACTGTGACATTCGGCGGTGCCAATAGGAGAGAAAGTCGCAGCGATATTGCTAGATTTGTGTACCGGAGACGGATGAAGCGGTAGCACTGCCACGTCACTGACATGAGCAGTACGGCACCGAAATGAAGAACGTCGTGTCTAGAAATTGAAATGATGATCGCCCTTACTGTTATGATAACACGAGATGCATGCAATCCATCAGGAAAGTTGAACTGGAGGGCGCTTCACCGCCTCTACGCACAAAAGCACTGTCGTGAGTCGTGCCATCAGGAAAGTTAAACTGGAGGGTGCTTCACCGTCTGCGCACGAAAGCACTGCTGTGAGTCATGGTTGCGATGGTTACGAGATGGTTTAGAGTCAATTCAACAGTGAGTCAAGTCGATCCATCAGTGAAATTCAAGCCCATCAAATGATCGGGCCTTTCCGGGCCGGGCCGAAAAGTAGCCCAAGGCCCAGTAATCAGCTTCTCGAACTTGGCTAAAGGTGCATAATATCGCCGATAAATATAGTGAATTTCTATTGTAATCATCAAACCCGCTTGTCCTGCAACAAACCTAACAGAATCCCATTTTACATACAATACATGCCACTGCAAAATACTCCCTTCAGTTCTAGGCTGTAGTGCAGCCTGTGCTCTAAGGACTAGAATAGAGGCGCCAGTCAGAAAACACGCTCAAGTGATAAAACGATCTCGTCGAACCTTTCTCCAAGCCCGCTCGCGCCATTCTTCCAAAGAAAATCCGCAATCTCTCGATATCCTGATCGCAACGATACTCGGTATGGTGTTTCACCCTCGCTATTCATTGCATGTAAGTCCGCGCCATGTTCAAGTAACAGCTTCACGATCTCGAGGTGTCCATTGCCTGCTGAGAGGTGCATCGGAGTCCAATAGTCATGCTTCCTTGCGTCCACGTTTGCGGCGCCTTGATCGAGAAGAACTCGCGTGACTTCGAGATGTCCTTCTTGTGTTGACCGGTGGAGTGGGGTCCACTCCAACTTATTACGTGGATCCACCTCTGCGCCCTGCTCTATGAGCCAGCGCACGACACAGACGTTCCCCTTGGCCACGGCTATGTGTAGCGGAGTCTCGTTACTTGCATCGCGAGCGTTGATATCCACTCCCCGTCCGAGCAACGACTTCAAGGTGTCAATGTTCCCCCCTTCTGCGGCAGCGTGCAACGAAACCTTGGCCTCGCCTTTCCCATCGTCACCCGAGTCGTACTCAACTGTGTCCAATGTCGTGGACCGTAACTCGCTTCGAGTATTCGCATTCGCTTTGTACTCGGAAATGAACTTCGTAGCCTCAGCTTGGCCTTTCTCCGATGCCAACTCGGCTGCAGTTTCACCGGCCTTGTTAAGCACGTCGACATCAGCACCCCGCAGAAGCAAAAGTTTTATTACACTGAGATGCCCACGTCGCGACGCGGCATGCAATAGGGTCCAGCCCTTGCTGTCCGTAGTATGCACACTCGCTCCGTGGTCGATCAAGAGACGGGCGATCGCGGCATTCCCATTCGTAACTGCTCGATAGAGAGGAGTTTCTTGCTTGTCATTGGATATGTCGACACTTGCGCCACGCTGGACCAGCAACTTGGAAACCTTGAGATGGCCACTGGCAGATGCTAGATGTAAGGGACTCGAGAGGTCATCGCGCTTGATGTTCGGATCAGTGCCATGGTCTAGCAACAGCCGTGCCATCTCAAGGTGTCCATGTTGTGCGGCGAGGTGCAGTGGAGCCTGGCTCTGATTGTCCCGCACATTCAAGTCGGCCCCTTGATAGATGAGGAAGCGCACAACTTCAACTTCACCGTTCCTTGATGCCAACGCTAACGGAGTCTTTTGGGACTCGTTCCGAACGTCGACAGGAACGCCGGTATTGATCATCAATTGTACAACGTCGAGGTGCCCCTTTTGCGATGCGATGTGCAGAGGGTTCAGATTCTTATCGTCAACAATGTGGATATTCGCGCCTTGATCGATCAGGAAGCGTACAACCTCGAGCTTCCCGTTCATAGATGCCGAGTGCAATGACGTGTGTCCATATCCGTTCCGAATGTCGACATCGATGCCACACTCCAGCAAGCACTTCGTGATGTGGAGATGCCCCCGATACGCCGCTGTGTAGAATGGAGTGCGACCTTCGTTATCCGGAGCAGACACAGCCGCGCCCTTCTCGATCAGGAAGCGTGCTATATCGAGGTGCCCAAAAAACGATGCGAAGGCCAAGGGTGTTTGTTGCTTGTCATTCTGGCAGTCAACATTTGCGCCACAATCGATCAGCAACTTTACGATGTCGAGGTGACCGCTTCCTGACGTGAGATGCAGCGCAGTCCAGCGATGTTTGTCCTGTGCATTCACATCGGCGCCGCGGTCTATCAAGAGCCGTGCGAGGTCAAGGTGGCCCTTCCCTGACGCTTGATGCAGAGGAGTCGAACGATCTTCTTTTTGTGCATTCACATCGGCGCCACGGTCTATCAAGAGCCGTGCGACGTCAAAGTGCCCATTCCGTGACGCTTGATGCAGAGGTGTCCGACTTTGCGTCTCGCGTGCGTTCACATCAGAGCCGCAGTCTAGCAATAGCTGTGCCACGTCAACATGTCCCAATCGTGACGCAGCGTGTAAGGGACCGAAGCCCTCTTCGTCTCGGGAATTGATGTCTGAGCCATGATCTATAAGGAAGTGTGCCATGTCACGCCTCCCATTAGAACAAGAGAGTTCCAACGGTGTTTGTTGCTTCTTATTCCGAGCATCGAGAGTTGCACCAGATCCAAGTAGCAGTTCCGCAATCTCGCGATAACCAGATCGCGCTGCGGCGTGTAGCGGGGTACAGCCTCCTTCGTCGGTGGCATTCACATTCGCGCCAGAATTGATGAGGAGACCCGCGATCTCGAGTGATGATGTCGTCATCACGAACTGTCCGCCCTGTGATACCCTATGGAGCGGAACCCTGCCGAGGGCATCACGAGAGTCGGGATCGGCACCATTTCGAAGGAGAAGCGATACGACTTGTAAATGTCCCTTGACTGTTGCGGCATGTAATGGAGTCGTATGAGAACCGCCCTTACTGTTGACGTCCGGTGAATGGGCAGCGATCAGGTGCTCTGCGAGACCAACGAAACCGCAAAGAGAGGCATAATAAAGTGGCACAGCCTCGGGCTGCGTCGGATGCATCGTGGGCATGCGCTCCATCCAATAACGGTCGATGTTGTACAACCAGACCCATGCCGCGAAATGTGGCCTTGCGGGATCAAATAAACGCTTCATGACATCCCTGATGTACGATGATACGTTTCCGAACTGGGCATGATCGACCCAGTGCCGAGCGGCATATGGGGCGAGCGGAAAGTGAGCTATTGTATCTCTGTTGATTTCGTCGTCGAGGTGGAGAAGGACGCTGAGGCTAGCGTGTGCAAGGATGGTATGTGCCGGTTCGGGGAGAATGTGATAGTACGAAAGACGTTCATCGGCCGCCGCGAGTCTCTCCGATGTCAAGTACATCTTAACGGAGAAGTGAGAAAATTGGACGACTTGGTGGCTGCCCCTATCGATGGTGGTGATGAGACTAGAACATGGGGATATCACCGCTTCTTCTGCATTCTCTAGACGCCAGGCAGTGTTATTAATAAAGGTGGGGGATGCTACCTCGTCGAACTGGATCGAGAGGATCTCCGCAAGTTCATCGACGCGAAGAGGGCGAATAGATACGGCGAGACATCGAAAGAGCCGTTGAGCGAATTCTCGTTTCTCCTCATGGATATTCAGCAGTGTTCGGTCATATGTTTCATCCAATGTCTTCGGCAGGTCATTCAAAACCTTCCGAATACTGATAGGGAAAGTGTGACGCAGCCTGTCAACTTGGCAAATAACCCAGCTGAACCTACGATATCGTGTAAACGTCCATTTCGAAGCCTACGACAAAATGTAATGACTTACATGCCATCCGCTTTGCTGGATAGCGTATCGACGACAAGTTGCTTGTCCTCCTCGTTCCACCTCCGCATGCTCCGGTCCGAACGGACGATAGAATTGATGTATTCAATAATGTCTTTCTTTTGCCCAATCTCGTCATGAATAGAAATCTTGAGTGTCGTCAACGGCTCGAGCACAAATCGGATATCCCACTCCGGCCTACTCGCCACACACAGCTTAACATTCGGAAGTTTCAAGTTGACAATTTCTTTAACAAACTCCAGAACATTCTCGCGAGCGGATGGCGTCCCCGGGAAGTTAGGGCATTCGTTGAGAGCGTCGACAATGATATAAATTGGGCCTTGTCCTGGGAGACCCAGCATGTCCGCCAAACATTTTTTCAGCGCGCCAATATCGGGTTTCTGCATGCCGCGACTGTTGTCTGAATATAACTTGGAGAGGACTTCGTAACAGGAATCCGATTCGGCAGAAAGCTGCGAAACGAGGGAGGTGAGTAGGCCATAGCAGTCTTGCTTTTTTACATCCCGGAAATCAAAGTAATAGTAGGCCATCGTGGCCAATCCCGCTGCATGCATGCACGCGACGTCTTGAATAATCGCAGATCTAGTAGGCCCTGTGAATGGCCTCGAACAATCCAATAAAGGTATGACCTACAGAAGTGTGCTCTTTCCTGAGCCCGCTGTACGATCAACAAGTTATAGATGTAAGGCAGTCATCTGTAGTCTTAAAGACGTACGTTTTCCGTGAATCCACAAGAGTGATCCCTTCTCCTTCCACTCTATTGACGTACTGCTCTCGAAGAACCATGCTGCAGTTCCTTTATGTCTTGAATTTGAAACGAAGTTATGATTCGTCGACGGATCAGGAGGAGACAGCCAGTGTTGGACGTCTTTTAGCAGCAGGTCACCTACAAGGATTCCGTCGACCACGGCGATGAAATGCGGAAAGAGAAACAACAAACGTTGGGTCTTGTTTATTTTATTTAATGTTTGGTGAATTGTGACTACAACCCGGTGTCATCACGAGTGCAACCCTCCTTTTGTGAGACACATACCCAAATCTTCTCGAATACTACTGGTAGACGCCTCCCCATCTAACGGAAGGAATGTTCAGACAATTTTCTGCAACCAATCATATAACAATTGCGCACCTTCCATTACTACTTTGATATTGCCCATCAGACTGTGGACGACACCCAATGTCTGTGCAACGGTCATCCGAGCCTCATCTTGGGTCAATCGATCCAATCTTTGAAGGACCGTCTCTATCTCGCTCTCCCCCAGTAGCTTTTTGGAGAACTTCTCTGCGGCACATTGAGTCATGAACACTTATAGGTGAGAGCGTACTTACTGAGCCGCCCCTGTTTGATTTGTTTTGATGCAAGGGCAAGCACTGAAAGTAACTCAACCATTACTTTGATGATGAGATCCACCATCATCGGAGTAGGCGGGATTGTCGTATAGACTTCCAGACGCTTGAATAAATCCCCGAAGCACTCAAAGAGGTCCAGGAGGGCATCGTAACTTGATGTCACCCCACTGGCGGTCTGGAAAGCTCATATATGACAAGGAAACTGGTTAAGAGCGGATTAAAGGGACGAACAGAGAGGAGGACATCGATTCCAACGAACAATGCTTTTGCTGGTGGGAAGGGGACCTAACGAGGTGACATTAAAAAAGTTACCAGATGGCATGCCACTGCGGCGCCACTGTGTGACTTACCAGGCCGACTGCCTCGCCCAAAATGCCCGAGAATGCCTGAATAACATTTACCGTCCGGCTGAGGCAGCTTATTAATCTCCCTCCTTCCCGATAGTCCTTAAATGCCTTCCCTCGCTCTTGGAGTAGTTCTAGGATAGCCTCGGAGGAATTTACCCCTTCGATCGCAGCAGCGAAGGGATTATTGGAAAGGTCTATTCCAGTTATCTTTGCATAGTCGGCCAAGGCATCGGTGATCAATTGGATGTTGGAAGTAGATGCTGAGGGTATTGCTTGCACAGTAGACGGCATGGAGGCCACGAATCGTTCTCAGTCTTTGGTTTAGAGAGAATGGAGTAAGGGAAGGGGGACAAGAGTACAAGGAGCCTGTCCTCGAGGCATCGGCGGCCCAAGGGGCTGTGTGACATTACGGCATTATTTGGTCCAGACTCAACGCGAAGCGCCGAAAAAACCTTACAGTAGTCAATGAGTCCAAACAACCTTCTCATTTCCTTTCCCATCACAAATTATGCTGTTGCAAAGGGAGTCAGCGTCGAAAACCGCGTTGGAATTTTTGCCTTAGCCTTGGGGGTAGATAGAACTCAACAGAGACTGAGTACTGGCTGTCATTATGTACTAAGTGAAGCGAATGTGAGTGCTGAATATGCGCTGAATACCATAATCAAGTGAGGTTGAATTCGTGAGAGTGATGGGTCGATGGGAGCGGAAGGCGTCCAGGCATTTCTGGCGTGGAGAAGAACTGTCACGGTGCACCTGCTCCATATCCTGCATTGTAAAAAGTCCCCACCAAATCAACACCAAGATGGGCACCGTGAACGCTACCCGCGCGAGGTTTCGCAGCAGCATGGCTGGCAGTTTGGGACGACAAGAAACAGTAGTAGAGTGGTCAGTTGGCAAGGAATGGGAAGCTGAATTGAAGGCTTTGTCGGTCAATGTCGCAGCTTGATGACGACATTTACTGCCTTCGAGTCGGCCCACTCGGCATTCGTGAGGACTATGATCCCGATGCCATCCTTGCTAGCTGCAGTGATGGCTGCTGATACGCTCTGTGGCAGATCCGTCGTCCGCAATGACCTGTTAGCAAGCATAATTGTCGTCACATACCGTAGGTTTAAATGGTGACAGCATCCGTCTCAGTAGGCATTATCTACTGGTTTCTCCCTCACCGGCCTCACCGGCCTCACCTTCCGCCCCACTGGCAGGTTCAACCTTCCACTTGTGCGGTGTGTGTGCTGACGTGATTCTGTGGAACTCTGCGGAGACATTCGTACCCGGGTCGGTACCGCCATTCAGAATCATTCTGAGCCAAGGTACTTGTTAGAAACATTTGGGTATTCCGGATAGCGTGACTCCCGAGAAGGGCGGCAACCAAGAGGTCACCATGCGGTGCCACTGCCATGTGCCCGCAGAAGACTACGGCCACGTTCTATCATAAGCCGTTCTGATGTCGATACACAGTCATGAGGTATCTTCAACACAAGATGCCCACATATTAGTAAATCTACCTGTCTGGAGAGCCGCTTTGATGGAGTAGGTCGAGGAGGTCATGCTCAAAGGCTGGCTTGAATATACGGGAGTTGACAAGGTCCGCTAGCGCATGCCCGGTCAAAGTGAACACGATGTATGCACTGAGCGTACATCTATTTTTCTTGGACGAGAAGTCGTGACTGAGAGCAAAAAGTTCCGCGTTTCCGGCCCGGTCTTGTTCACTATGAGGTCAAATCTGGACCCCCTAGAGTCAACAATGTCCCGAAATGTCCCGAAACGGTTACAACGAAATTATCGGCAGACGTTCTATATCGTCGCTCTTTTCCTGTGAGTGGTCGCAGTGGTAGGATCGAGAAAAGTGGAAACGGCATGGCACACACCAAATCCCGGCCGGACTTGTACACGTGGAAGTTCGCCGTGGTCAGTCAGTGCTATAATGGCCGGTCAAAAAGGGGGTTCGGGAGCTGCAACCACTTCTCGCCCGGTGCCAAACGTCTTTCCCTACATCCATTCACCGTATCCCCGAACGCGGGCGAGTAACTTAGCCACAAAAGAGGACCCAAACAAGCATACATAAACACATTCCGAATTCCGAATTAATCACAATCACTTTCTGCCCCCGCTTCTTCGTCATTATATTGTCGCCAACATCGCCATCATTCATCTTTTATTACTGGAAGTTCTTGGCGATTTTCACGAAATGACATCGGACATTGCCTTCGCGTCCTTAGTACCCTCCGCCGAATTTACGATGTCCACATTTTCGGCCCTCGCTACTCCTAAACCGACTGTACGCGCCTTAGGGTCCACAACAAGACGCGGCGCGTCAACGCCACAGACGCGGAGACCGTGGCCCGTCCAACACGACCTGACAACACCCCGAGCGCGTGCGCGAGCTGCGCGTCTACGCGCGCATGAAGCTGCGGAGCGCCGTGAGGATATGGCCGCGCTTGTCACTACGCCAGTGAGTCTTCCATCACCATCTGCCAGTCAGTCAGATGTCGACAGACAAGCAATACGACACGAATAATCGTTTCCATTACTGTAGTACTGCCCTTCCCCTGACTTCTCCTATTACTACTGTTATGAATGAATGACTGACGTGAGACCACCCCACCCTTCCTCTTCCTTTCCAGGCACAATGGGCACTCTTGCGCCGCTCGTTCGCAGGCGTGAAAACGGAATTCGCCGATCTCGATGGGATGTCGTGGCATGTGCTAATGCCCTTGCCCGTATCATCAGCTCCAGGTCGGAGGCCAGGACGAAGACCCTCGTTACGTGGTTCTACTCCTGCCAGCACACCAGCATTGGTAGACGACAGTACCGTCCGTCCGACGTTTAAACGGAAACAGCGGCCGTCAGTATCGGCGCCAGGGTGGGGACAAGGAGTTACATCACAAAGAGCGCACCCCATGACGTAGGAAAAGAGACCGCTGGTTAGATTGTTTTGGCACACTCCAATGTATTCTACTGCACTGCACTGCTCTGTTCGTAAACCGTAAACCTATTTGGTTCATTTTGGGACATGTCGATGAAGCTGGACATTATGCATTACGTCCGGAAGCAAACCCGGTCGATGATTTGACTAGTCTGCTTCGAAACCGCGTTATGAGATGCAGTCGATGTAATCTCTGGCCTAAGTTGAGAGGGTGTTGAAGTCGATTTATTAAAATTTGCCACACCTAGTATCTGGATAGTTACCCGAATAGGGCGCACAAAGTGTAAAATTTGATAACGCACGCCAAACTGTCATGCGCTGTCAATTTACTGTCCTCTCGTTCGTACAGTATACTGTAATCGGATTAACGCTATTTCCATGAGAATCAGTACGAGACTCTTCAGGCTAGCTTCAGGGATGGTAATGTAGTGTAGAGATGCCGCATGATGTAAAGAAGTAGCTTTTTACACGTACCTGATCGACGGTTTCTGGCCAGCTCATCTCGAGGCTGTAAGCGAATTCGCGACACCGAAAGCTTTTGGTACACAGCATGCATCTGATACAGTAGTTGGACGACTGACATGAATAGTCAAAGACTTGTTGTCGTAAGGCAGGGCAGATAGGCTAGCGAAGGAGAGAAGAGTGATTAATATCGTGATGCGGGACTGGCGCTCCAATTGACCGTTTTGAGCAGGTGACAAGGTGTCATATAATCTGCCAACTGCCATCTGCCAAAGTTATAGTGGCGCAAGCTCCCCTTATATATTCTGAACCTCTCCTTTCCCCTCTCCCCTCTCCCTCCCATCCCCTCACAACATGCCTGACGTTATTCTTGTCACCGGTGCTCATGGCCTCGTCGGCAAAGCCGTCCAACACGTTTTGGCCACTGAGCCCCAAAACTCACGCTTCGGACGCCGAGATGGCGAGACCTGGATTTTTGTCCGCTCAAGTGACGCCGACCTTCGGTAGGAGTACTTCCACCCCACCACCATGTTTTTTTTTCTTCAACAAACTTCACCGTGTTGATCTTCCCATGACCCTTTTTAAGCGACACGGAAGCGACAAAGGCGCTCTTTGAGAAATACAAGCCTACCCACGTCATTCATTTGGCCGCTGTCGGTACATTTTTCAGCGATCCCTACCAACTTGAACTGTACTGATTCGTGGTGTTTTTCTTTTCTCTCCAAGTCGGCGGCTTATTCATGAATATGAAGTACAAATTGTCGATGATGCGCGACAACTGTCTTATCAACGATAACGTGTTGCATACGTCATACTTAACTGGTGTGAAAAAGGTCATTTCGTGCCTCTCGACATGCGTGTTCCCCGATGGTATCGAGCCGCCACTGAACGAGGACATGATCCACCTTGGCCCCCCGCACGATAGCAACTTTGGGTATGCGTACGCAAAGCGGCTCGTTGATATTGCGAACCGCGCATATAAGCAGCAATATGGCCTTGATTACACCGCCGCGATCCCGACGAACGTTTACGGGCCACATGATAATTAGTGCGTTTGTTTCTCTCGCCATCTATGACACGATCAATAACTTTTTCACAGTACCCTCGAAGGCTCACACGTCATCCCTGGCCTCGTTCACAAATGCTATCTAGCCAAGAGTACGTCACTCCGTTTCATTTTGGGCCCCGTTTATTGACCTTAACCGCTCTGGATATAGAGAATAACACACCGTTCGTGGTTTCGGGCTCCGGTAAACCGTTGCGCCAGTTCGTGTACTCGCACGACCTCGCAAAATTGTTCATCTGGCAGTTGCGCGAATACAATGATGTGGAACCGGTCATTTTTTCAGTTGGCGAGGACGATGATGTGAGCATACGCTACGTGGCAGAGCAAGTCGTCAAGGCGTTTGACTTCAAGGGCGAAGTTACGGTGGGTCCATTTCTCTATAAACCGATTACTCTGGTGCTGACTGACGGTTCCCACACAGTTCGACACGAGCAAGTCTGATGGGCAGTACCGCAAGACGGCGTCGAACGACAAATTAATGCGACTCTTGCGCGAGTCGAGCAAGGATACCGAAGAATTCAAGTTTACGCCATTCGAGCAGGGTCTCAAGGAGTCGGTCGATTGGTTCATCGAAAACTATCACCAGGCACGCACCGGCGTTGTGCCTGGCCAATAATAGGACGACGACGACAAAGGACCTCGCTGCGGCCAAGGTAGCAACACGTGTGACCAATATTGCTAAATGGTGCCGCTTCTCTGTGGCCATGGATTCTCAGGAATGGACTGCACCCTCGTTTTGATTCGATCGGTTTTTCAATTCGTTAGTGGCTTTTATAGACCTATGGAGACAGTTCGATTTCCTAGACATTTACGTATGCGGATAAGTCTGATGTTGGAAGAACAAGGTGTGCCGCATCGTTCAAAGTTTACAGTCACACCTTTTACGATCGAAGGCCCATAATCAGGCGCCTATCAATCTACCACCTTCTGTATTGAATTGAAGGGAGAAGGAAGTACTGTACTCGTGCACACGGACAAATTTGTTTCGTTCGTTATTATTTGCATTTGTTCTACAGTACGGACTCGTACTCACTGAATAGAATTGTTGTTGTTATCTTTCGCATCAATCGGAAAAGACATCTGGAGCGCGTGGACCTGACTATCACTCGCCTGTTGGTCTGAAAGCGACCAACCTGTCGTTGCTGAGTACGCTGAGTGCTCAGCGAGGTTGGTTTTATTGGCAATCAGTATACAGTACATTACTGTACTGTAAGTTTGGAGTTTTAGTACGGTGAATAAGTGAAATATGTGTGAAGAGCACGCACTAACTAAACCCCCCACAGTTGTGAGATTTTGATCGATGATCGATTATTCGCATTCGAGGTGTTAGGATTATGCTCCAGAGAGCTGCTGCTTGCAAAAGTCACGGTGCACTTCCGTATTGTCTGTAGCTAGGTATTTGTAATTCCATCAGCATGGAGGCGGGTTCTGTGCATTGATTTAACGTTTCTTGACGCCTAGCCATTTCAGTTATTGTATCCGAGACATTCAACGAGTTTGAAAGCCGTGAGCAGCCGTGATTCAATTCAGTTCACAAATGCGTCAGCCATTAGGAAGCGGCGTCTAGGGATATTCGCGAAACACGTTTTGTATTTTTCTCTCCAGCTCTATGGTAGGATATATACCGAACGACCTAGCCTGGGCATGGTTTACATGAGCGAGAGGTCGCCAAACTTCTCTTTGTATCCCGGTACCGTCCACTTGCCCTTCTTCATCATGTTCTCGACCGTCTCGAGGATGCGTGGGTGCGCTTGACCGACTTCCTCGACCTGTGTATTTTGGCAGTGAAGTGAGTGGTCCCACAAAAATAAAATAAAATAAATCCGAAATGCGCGGCAATTGGTCAGTTACAGTCAAGTCCTGCTCTGGGGCGGGTGAAGGACGCACCGTTAGGTCCTCGAAGGGACGCGCATCTTGGATGTTGGAAAGTGTTGCCTGGAGGTCTTTCAACTCCACGTCTATCTGCGCTTCGGTCTCCTTCGCCTTGGCTATCTATGAGGGCGCGGGGCAGATACATCGGTTGGCAAAGCGGGTCGAAAGGGTCAGCCACGTGAAGAAGACGGAAACGGAGGGGGAGGAGTGGGGGACGAGGTCAGTGAGAGAAAATAAAACGTACTGCTTTGGTCTCAAAAGTCTCGATGGCCTTCACGTGCGTGCTGACGTCGTACGTGACGGGTTTAAATTCGCGCAGGACCTTCTCCACTTCATCCACAATGCCTTTATTCTTTAGGACAGAGCGATAGTGCGCGACGTCTACGGTCGTCGGTTGGGCATTTAGCTGGCCCGAGATGCGCTGGGCATCCGAGTGGCGCTTGCGGAATGCCTGTAAAGCGGCGACGGTCTCTGACGGAGTGGTAAGATAAGTAGATATGGTAGGCATGTGTTAGTTTGCAGTTAAATATTTTTAGATGGAGGGAGAAAGAGTTGTACCCTTTCCGAGACCGAGGGTTGAGTAGATGCGGGTGAAGTCCTGTGTTGTTGTTGGATGGGTGAGGAATACTGCTCGGAGTTTGACAGCGCAGCAGAGACGGGACGCACCACCGCGGCCGTTGCAGCTTTTGAGGCCATTATTGTGCTAGCGAGACACGATTAATTGTCACAGACCGCGAGAAATGCGCATATAACAGACGTACAAAGGAAAGCAAGGAGGTGGTCGTTGTCGGTCGTGTTTGTTTGCTCAGTGGTTTGCTAAAGTTGTCCGGCCGGCCGGGAGTCGGTACGGTGCTGTTTCCATTTTTGGGTGTCATCTGCAAGACCAGGCTCTCTTTCGCTAGCGAGCTGCTAGCTGTCAAAAGCAACACTGTACACCTCGTTTTTTTGACTCCTACAATCCCGATTCATCCGTCTCCTCGAGAATGGGGTTTTTTTTTCGTGATAAAAAACCGCGCCTCCTCTCCTGAAGTGGCGCTTATGCCGACATCGGACCTTCTCGCATTTTGCGCCCATGCCTCTTGGCCCACTCGAGCCCATGCTCGCGCTCACGTCCAATGACATTGCAGTTCTCATTGCCCTCGTCACCTTGATTCTCGTGATTGTACGATGTACAATAATGACAATCAAGGTACCGCGGCACAGTGGTAAATCGAGCTTTTTTGCCCTTAAATCTGGCACTGAGGTCGACGCCAACAAAGATAGGCGTCCTGGGGGTGAGTAGCGTTTCTAACGAAAAAGCATATATGTTCACCGCCTCCCGCTGTGCGCACAGATTGGACCCCCGTCGAATTTGCCTACCCACCAGTGACACCCGTATCTGAAGCGCTTGATCAAATCATTCCTCGTCCTTATCGCCCATACAAGCCAGGTCGTTACCAGTCAGCATTCTCCCTCCGACTTCACGCACGGACGTGATAGCACTTATCAGTGAGCTGATTGTCACCAACGTTTAACAGTGTGACGATGGCCGTCCGCCCGATGGATTGGGAATCTTGGATAGAGGTGGGTACTCTACCACAGCTAACCCTGTGTGCTTCATCTACACAAACGCTCATCCACCCATT
Organism: Russula abietina; assembly: GCA_003313715.1. Classification (NCBI taxonomy): domain Eukaryota; kingdom Fungi; phylum Basidiomycota; class Agaricomycetes; order Russulales; family Russulaceae; genus Russula; species Russula abietina. The sequence continues at coordinate 14,733 of QLOU01000658.1, forward strand.
TTGGGCCTCATGATTGCCGACAGCTCGACTGTGACTTTCCGGCGTACTACCACCTACGCGCCGAGCGTCTCGCCTCGCCTCGGGGCCCCAAACTCTTCGCTACTCTCCCGGATCGCCCTCAGTTCGTGCGGGGCGGTGCCGATGCGGCGCGCGAACTCGTGCACGAGCTTGCCGAATTCCTCGTTGTGCGCTATCCAGGTGTGTACCGTGCGACGCGCCGTGCAGGCGAGATCGTCGCAGTTGAGGTGCTCCCGGTCGGCGTAACCCATGACCTCGAGGCTGAAGACCCGATAGTCGTCGCTGCGATGTTGTAAGTATTCTGTCATATTACCATATATTTGTGCGTGCGTGTGACGTTAATGTGCCTTGTGTTTTAAAGGATGCAAGATGATATTGCGATCATGATGGAAGGCACAGACGGACAGTACTATCTTCAAGCTGGCGCTATCCTTCTCCCGGGTACGTATCTTCACGTTTTCTGACTTCCTCATCTCCGGCAGCTTTTGATCACAATTGTTTTTTGATATGCGAATGCAGGCACTTGGCGTCTCGAAGACAAAATTGGCCTCCCGCTCGACGCAATTCACGTTTCTGGCCATGTACCGCAATGTATGTACCTTTTCCTCGCTTATTTTTTGTACTCGTCACCTTACACGCACCTGACGCGTGGCAGATGAAGAAAAACTGCAGCCGTCGCTCTCGCGCTTCTTTCGGCGCCTATCCCCAAGCTCACCCGTACAACGTAACAACTGGTTCATCCAAGTCCTCCCACCAACGCCAG